>VZRQ01007605.1:298088-310441 GCA_013397975.1 Machaerirhynchus nigripectus | reverse complement strand
TCCAGGGATGGTGATTCCACCACCTCCCCAGGTAGACCATTCCAATACTTTATCACCCTTTCTGTAAAAAACTTTCTCCTAATATCCAGCCTATATTTCCCTTGGCGCAACTTAAGACTGTGTCCTCTTGTTCTGTCAGTTGTTGCCCAGAAAAAGAGACCAACCCCCACCTCACTACAACCACCTTTCAAGAAGTTGAAAGTCCCTTTATAGTCTTTTCGAAAGCGGGGGGCAGCTGGCCAAGAGGTGGGGGGAACAAGGCCCAATGTTTTGGGGTAATGGTACAGAACAGGCGTACAGGACAGATCAGTCAGCGCAGTTCCTTCCACCTCAGCAGCAGGAATGACACAGCCTACCATGACCTGCACTGATTTCCTCAGGAATGTGTGTCAGTTCGAGCACACCTCAGTCATCCCACCTCAGTCTGACCCGGCCTCTTTCCCCTCTGGGGTGTCTTGGGTTTTCAGTCTCTGTCCTTGTCGATGATCGAGAGGCAGATGAGGGATTTTCGTACCGTCTCTTTCACTGTGCTCTGTGGGAGTTGTGACTCCACACAAGCCCGTTATCTCTTTTTTAGCCTCTGTGAAGCTTTACCTTTGAGCCCGAACAGATGAGAAGACGCCTGCAGATGTTGCTTTAAGTTGTTTATTTCTTCTTATCTCTAGCTAGCTCTCAGCTCCGGCCGTGAGTCTGATGCCAGCCGTGTCCGAGCGGGAACTGCCCAGTCCTGGGCTGTCCCGTCCCTTTTGTGCCCTTTCCATGATCCAACCATTTTTCACAACGTATTTATTATTTACCATTTTATACCAATTAATTTGCACCTATTCTAGACACGTAATTTCTAGCTCTTTTTCATTCTACCAATCATTTTGTGCCACCATCACCAGAGAAGATGGAGGAGAAGAAGAAGAAGAAGGTAACGCCCAAAATCCTCCATCTTGAGTGTTTTATCTTTACTCTAAAAGTTCTAAAATCACCCTTTTTACCTTGCAACACACTAAACCATCACCTATTTTTAAACTCTCATGCTCTGCAATGTTTCTCGCAGTGTTGGTAATTTTTCCCATGGACTAAGATCGAAAACTCCTTTATTCTTGGCTTCTGGCCAGGGTCTGGGACCCCCTCGCAGGGGCTCCGGGGCTCCCTGACCTGACAGGGCTGTCAGAGGCATGCCTTGGACTCCAGCAGTGCTCATGAGTTATTTACCTGCCTCTGATCCCCGAAATTGCCGGCGTCTCTGTCTCTGTGGTACTTGTGTGTGTCACAGGTTGCAGGTGTTGCCCCGTGCGTGCAGACACGGGTCGATTCCGCGTTCCTGCCTCTGGTGTGTTCCTGGCAGTTTAAATCCCTTTGACTTCCCTTCCCCTCGTTCTTTCAATTCCCTCCTCTCCATCCACAGCGAGATTTAGCTGGAATTCAAGGATTAGGGGGTAGGGCTGAGGGCAGAAGGATTCCTCAGAGATTGAGGCACGGTGCTAAGAAAAGAGAGGGAAGAACATGTTATTATTTCCGCTTTCTTGTGCTTTATCTTTAAAAATTTCCCACCAAAACAAGCTCTCGTTGTGTTGAAACACCTTTTCTTTCTGGAGTGACTTGAGAGGGAGAAGAGAACAACAATCTCCATGTGAAAACAAAATAATGGAATTTCTGCAGCTTCAGCACCACTGATAATTCCCTCTCCAGCCCAAGGAGAGGATGGAGCTTAGAAAGCATCTGAACTCAAATTTCCCAAGGGCTCCTTTCTGGGCAGAAATACTCAGTGTTCCTGTTTCTCTTCTGGTTTGTGGTTGCTTTGGTTTGTCCTCCCTGAACTGAGTGGTGCTTTTTCAATGTGAGGATCACATTTCATCCCTCACGAATGTCTTACCCCTGTACCTGTTCACTCTAATGCACTCCAGTTGTATCTCTGAGGTGATTTTCATCTGTTAATTGTAGCACTTCCAGATGCAACCACAAACCCGCAGGATTTAGACATGAGACTGCTTTAAATAAACCCCAGAGTTACCAAACGTCTGCTACCTTGAAGCAGCCCTCTAAAAGTGATCCGTGTTTTCCATATTTGCTCAGGAGAGCTGCAAGGAACGTGGTAGAAGATTTTATTTCAGTCTTCCCTAATGATTCATAATTAACTTTGAGGGAAAACGATATTTTTAACTTCAGATTTGCATCGCACGTCAAAACTGATCACGTAGTCGTGGTAGAGCTCTGTTACCAAAATTCCACAAAGAGAGTGGCTGTTTTTAGTCTTTGGTTTTCCACACCTGACTCTGGAGATGGGAAGAGGGGTTGGAAGCAGCGCCTGTCCTGCAGGAGGGACACTGAGGGGTGGAGAAGGACAAAGGAGAACAGTTCAGCACTGAGTTCTGCTTTTCTTGGCAATTACGTGAACATAAGATATTTTCATTCTCTATTTGTCCTTTAATAACAAAATTGACAGGAAGAACATTAAAAAACAACCCCAAACATCGTCTTAATTCCATTGGAACCATCCAGTGGGGGAGGTTTGGATGGATATCAGGGAAAGGTTCTTCCCCCAGAGGGTGCTGGGCACTGCCCAGGCTCCCCAGGGAATGGGCACGGCCGCAAGGCTGCCAGAGCTCCGGGGGCATTGGGATGGGGTGGGATTGTTGGGGTGTCTGTGCAGGGACAGGGGTGGGACGGGATGATCCTGGTGGGTCCCTTCCAGCTCAGTGTGTTCCAGGACTCTTTGATTCTCTCAGTTTTGGTTTTGGTGTCACCTCTTCGCTGCAGGTCCAAGGCTCAGAACTGCTGCAGGGTCCGCGAGGACAAGGAGTGGAAGGTGGATCTCTGGTGTTTGATTTCCGTGCCCCTTGCACCCAAACCAAAGGTAAATAAAATCCCATAAAATACCCACAAAAACAACAGAACGTGACAGGTTTTGGTGCAGGCATGTCGTACTCAGACACGAAAGAACCACGCAGACACCGTTCTGTCAGGATAGGAGCCAGGGCCAAAAGAGAGGGCTGAGAAGGGCCAAAGAAGGAGCAAAAGGCCAAAAAGGGGCCTGGCCTCTTTATTCAGTCAGTTATATATCTTTTTAGAGACAACCATGGATTGGAGGATGGGGTTACCACCTCTCCATGACACTGGTCAGACCAAAAGTCTATCATATTTCTCCGCCTTACAAAAAGGAATGGAAACAATAGAGACCGGTAGGAAAACATGCCTTATGTTTACAGAAAATGTGTGAGAAACTCTATTACAGGAATGAAAACATCGAAAGACTGCAAAACTCAGGGCGACACAGGCACAATCAGCTCTCTCTTTAAAGATGCACTTCTAGGTCAGGAGGAGTTCAGATCCTGTGCTTGGAGCATGGGAGAGACACGACGTTAATTTGTCACTCCTTTGATTTATTTAACCCCACTGAAATGAGCAGATTGAGTCCACAGGAAGAGTGGAATAACACAGGGTTTAATCAAACCATCTCTCATTTCTGCTTGAGCTCACTTGTGCTTTCCTTTTTTAATGCTGACTGCAGACAGTCTGCCGAGGTAATAAAGGGTTGTGTTGCTTAGCACAGAATTGTTAAAAAAAATTAAATCCAGTCTGGATCATTGTGCACATCATTGTTATTTTGAATATTACACAAGTGCCTCTCTTGATGCAAACAAATTAAATTGCTTTCATGTATAGGAAACATAATTATGCTCCACAAGGGACAGTGCAGTAAACACCATGTTTCAATGCTCCATATGCATTTAAACTATTGATTAAAGGTGCAGATCATCTATTTTGCATCATTTTGTCACAGTCACCTTCCTTCGTAGGAGTCTGGGGCTGCTGCCTGTGCTCTGAGCTGGTGGCACACCAAGGGGTTCCACAGATTTAAACCATGGGAGACACCTGTGGGCATTGTTGAAGTGGATTCCCTGAAATGGAGGCAACTCCCTCACAAAGCATCTCCAAAAACCAAAGAAGGAATTTTCTGAAGTGAAAATATTTTGTTAAAAATCATTTTTAAAAGAACTTTATCTATTTCAAAAGTAACTTTTCTGAAGTTAAAATATTTTGTTAAAATCTTATTGAGAAAATTTGGGCAACAAGAGGGAAAACGATGCTTTCTGTATTTTTAAAACACTGTGGTTGATCTCAGGAGTTACGAACCAATGGCTCTTCCCTCAGTATTTAGTAAATTTACTGAAAAATAACCATAGAATATTAATGAGAATGATATTCTAAGGATAGATTGCAGCAGTCCCAAAAGGCAAATTTTCTTTTCCTCCAGGGTGTCAGCAAAAGAACAGATAGCAGAGGAGTGATACTTATAATTTATTTGGGGTTTTAAAAAGCTCAAGTGCCCATTAAGAAAACTTGGAGTAATCACAGGGCAGGTCATCATGAACTTTCATGGCCTAGCAGTTGCTGAAGGAAGGAAACAAAGAATGGAATAAATGGGATTAGCAGATTAGAAATTGGCCTGAAGACTTAATTCTGTTTTAATGCCTGATGGGGGTTTATGGCTTGGGTGATGTATTGTTGTTTTTACACCCGGGATTCAGATAAGTGGGCAGTGAAAGGTCCTCGCTATCAATCAAAAGCAACTCCTCATTTTGTGTTTTAGCAGCTTTACTCAATTACCAATAACTGTCATTCCCAGAAAATCTAAATAGCTGTAGAAGGGGAAAGTTTTTATTACCTGATTGATGGAGAATATTTTCAAGCCTGCAGTTTACAGTGCTCCAGAGTGAAAAATCCACCTTTATTTATTTGATTGTAGTTTTAGGATGACAGCTGGCGTAATAATGAATTTGCATTTGGATACAAACCTGTAATTAAAAAAACCACAGATTTTATGGGGGAAAAAATATTTATGGCAGATCATGGAGTTGATGTTCCTGTCCAAACAGAAAATCCTCTGCTTTGTGCATTTGGTGGAGCTTGGAAGTGACAGCATCGAGCGTTTAATGAGCTGTGCTCTCCCAAATACGGGAGATATCGGGAGCTTGGTCGTGGTGGAGCTCTTCAAACGATCTGGAAGGGCAACAATGAAATCTTTTCCTCAGTCTGAACACGAGGAGATGCTTCACATCCCAAGATCTCCTCCCTTCCCCGTCCGCAGGCTGTGAATCCAGGCGTGTGCCCACACGGAGCGGGGAGCGGGCAGAAGGCGTTGCCTGTCTCGGATGCACATTCCAAGGGCTGCCACGTCTCGGGGAAGTTGCAGGGCAGCTGTCGGATGGATGAGAACAGGCAGCGGTGCGTTAGGGCGAGGAGTTTCCCAGAAAAAGCATTTGGAGTGAGCGGTGAGGAGGGAAGGCTGCTAAACCAGGGCGTGGGAGATGGGGAGCGGTTGTACTGACAGTGGGTGAGGATGCTGCTTCGCTGGAGACTGTCAGAGCCAGGCAAACATCCCCGAGGCACGAGCAACAGCAGAGCTAATTTAATCCAGAGCAGTGCCTTGGAATTTAAGCTCAATTATGTTAATTGGGGAGACAGTTCAGGACAGGGAGCGGTTGGAGTGCTGGCTTTGAGGGTTATCAGAAGAGGCAAGCGTGCTCTGTGGGGCGGTGGCACCTGTCTGAATTTCTGCTGTCAGGGCACTCCAGATTTATGAATTTCAGTTCCTTAATGAGCTTCTCAAACTCCTTTTCGAGCCTCAGAATCCCCTAACCCCCTGCTTTGTTTATAGACCTGCATTGTCTCAACTCTGCTTCTCCAGGCTCAGCTGGGTCCTGGATCACTGTGAAGGAATGGTTTAGGATGGACCTCAGTGACTTTGTAAAGCTGCAGCTTTTGGTTTTGTCATTAGTATGGAAAAGATTCCTTCACTGTGTTAAATCCCACAAATTATTGATTTTTGTCGTAGCTTTGAAGGTGCTTCTCAGGCTCGTGGATCTCCTTAAGTTTAATGTTGGACAGGCTGAACTCGTGTTTGATGTTGTGTGAAGCTGTGTTGGCATCTGCGAGGGTTGAACGGAGGGTGAAGATGTTCTATCAGTGCCTCTCAGGATGCTGCTGTTTAATGATGCAAGCTGCCTTTTATTTGATTAGGGACTCAGTGCTATCAAAACAGCCATGCAGCTTTTATTACAGGTGTGCAGAGAGGCTGTTCTGTTCTCTTCTGTTCTGTTCCTTGGGTGGATGAGTCGTTTTTCGCACGGATCTCTGGGAACACCTTTATTCCTCATTACTTTGTGAGGAGGCCACCCAGCGAGCTGTTCCAGTGGAACAAAAAAAAAGGTGTTTACACCTACCTGGGGAGGGTGGGTTGGTGTCACAGCAGTAATAAAATATGCTGATGAGATCTTAAGATCATTTTCACGGGTGGAAACCGAGACTTCTGATGAGAATCCTGCTGATGAATAATCGGCTCCATATCTCAGCGAGGTAAACACAATCTGGGGCTGAACGGATACCAAGGGAAATCCTTCATGTATTTGCATGAGTCCTTGTGCACGGGTGTTATTCTTAGATTCTTTTCCAGCAGGGTGCTTTCCCTTGCAGCCCACTCCTTCCCAGCAGCGTGGTGCTGCTGGAGCAGCCCTTTCCTGAGCATGGCTCCGGGCTCTCCACGGGCAGGGAAGGGCCCTGAGAGAGGGACTGGGCATGCAGCATCCTCGTGGATGGGCACTGGACACAGTCTCGGAATAACTTGGGTTGGAGGGACCTCTGGAGATCATCCAGTCCAACTCCCTGCCAAGGCAGGGTCACCCGGAGCAGGTGACACAGGCGTGAGTCCAGGTTTGGAACGTCCCCACAGAGGGAGACTCCACACCCTCCCTGGGCAGCTGTCCCAGTGCTCTGTCCCCATCCATGGGAAGTTCTTCCTCATGATGAGGTGGAACTTGTTGTCTTTTAATTTAGGGCTGGTGCTCCTCATCCTGCTGCTGGACGCCACTGAGAAGAGCCTGGCACCATCCTCCTGACATTCCTTAGAGATGTTTGCATGGATTGGTGGGATTCCCTCTCAGCCTTCCCTTCTCCAGGGTAATCAGGCCCAGCTCCTGCAGTCTCTCCTCAAAACGGATGCTCTGGGCCCCTCGTCATCTCTGAGGCCTCCTCTGGACCCTCTCCAGCAGCTCCGTGTCCTCCCTGAACTGTGGAGCCTGGAATTAAAGGTGACGTTCCCGATGTGCCTCAGCAGGGCAGAGCAGAGGGGGAGCAGACAGAGCCAGAAGCAGCTCAAAAAAGGGAGGTGAAGGAGCAGAATCTGATACAAAGTGAGAGATAACCACAAAATTCCACAGCGGGGAGATTTCCAGCGAACACTTATCCCAGCAGGGATCGTGGGGAAGCTGCTCTGCCCAGGCTGGCAAGGAACTGATGAAAAAATCACGTTTGCAGTGATATTTTTAATACTAGGAAAGCAACATTTTAGACCTGGGTACTCAGCTGCCACTCCCCATGGAAAAGATGCATGGCTGCAGTGATGCAGGTACAGGTTAAGCACCAAATCACCCCAATTTTCAGGCCTGTTTCTGGAGGGGTGATAGAGGCTTGCTGACACAGCTTTCCACGGGATCTTTTCAATACTAATTATTGCACTAAACATTCAAGAAGTGAAGCACTTTATCTCTTTATCTCAGCCCCTCACATGGGCCCGAATTCTGTCCCTGATGTGCAATCAGTGCAGTTCTGTTGTTGCAGCATAATGCAATCGTGGCTAAAAAGGTATTTTCAGGACATGATAAAATCAGCTGGAATGGCAGAAACCATTTTTAAACATCAGCTAATTAGGGAAACTTTATAAAACTTTATTTCCCCTCTCTAATTTTCTTACACAGACACGTCCTACCCTGTTTTTACCGAGTAAAGCCCTCACTGCCATACAAAGCTCCACAGGAGGTTTGTTGGCTTTAATTCTGAGGTCTTGACTAACAAAGGGTGTAAAAGATGCCATGAAATGAGAAAAAAGCCAGACCTAAGAGTATCTTCTTAGTAATGAGTCTGTCCCCTGACTGGTTGTAGCACTGCTTTGAGTTCCAGTGATGTCCCAGTTCACTCAGAGAAATATTAAATGTCACAAAGACTTCCTTGGTATTTGAGAATCTTCTAAAAAAGAATTGTTCATTTAAGCCACGAGTTTTTGGAAATTCTAGTGTGGGGATTACGGGATGGAGTTCCACCAGCTTTGCAAACATGCTGGGAAGTAGGGCAGTGTTTTAGTCACAAAAACGTTGAAAAGCTGCCAAAAAATTTATGTTACTTCAACTTTCTGTTTCACCCTACACCTGATGGTCCTGAGGTGTTTGGGGTTTTTTTCGGGGCTACTATTACACAGATAATTGTGCTCTCTTTTAGCTCAAATTAATCTGTTTTTCCACTGTGGGATAGTAAAAAAACAGACAAACTCAATTCTTGAGTTTTTAGTGCTAGGAGCTTCCTCTTGGATTCCAGAGTGCTGATCCAAACCAAGATGTTCTGCTTCCAATCAGCTCAGGTTTTCCTGGGATGTTTTCTTTCTTAATTACATATTTAGCCATAAAAACTTTTCCTTTTTGACTTACAGTGGCAATATTTGCAGCTCATAATGCCAAGGCTGAAGAAATCTCTGCTGTGCTTTTTATCTGGCTGTTACCACGGTGTTTAGGATGTCAGTAATGAAAATGTTAATGTTTATGGATTTATTTGTTTACCTTTTAGTTATCTTCTTGCAATAATATTAGGATTTGGCCGTGGTTGTTCTGCTGCTGTTGCAAAACTTTGCCTAGAAATGAAAAAAAAAAGGGTTTTATGGATTTCATAGCATTATTTCTTGAATTATGTATTAATAACTTTACCTGAAGGTTGAGGTTCTACCACTGAAATTGCAGAAGGACAATAGTGGAAGCAAGGACTAGAATTAAGGTGTTAAATGTGTTTTCACACCATTCCTGGTGGATAATTAGTGGTGTTTGGGGGCAGCTGAAAGACACCAGGCAGTAAAAAGCAACTTTATTTTTTTTTTTTGCCACGTTCAAATTCACTGTGGTCAGGATGAGGTTTTTTTTGGGTAGAGGCCAAATTCTTCAGACCTGTGCCTTGAATAAACCTGAGCTGATGGCACCAGCCTCAAAGGGAAAGGAGATACCAAACTCTCCTTCCTTTTGACGCTGAGTTTCCATGTTTTGTGGCAAAACAAAACAGAATTAAACGCAAAACAGAATTAACCAACAAAAAACCACGGCACGGGGGCTTCTGTAAAATGCAGAATAAGCAGAGTTTTCCCAGCGTGGGTGGCAGGACCCTCAGCAATCCCTGCAGCTCAGCTTTCCCGTCCGTGGAGCCTCCTCCAGAAGGAAACGGGGAAGGGTTGGTGGTGGCTGTGCGCTTCCAGCCTGGGAGCAGATGGCCTCGGGCTCCCCACGACTGATGTGCCCCTGCTGCCACTGGGAGTGCAGCAGATGGAGGAGTTCCTGGGAAAGGAGCTGCGGGGAGCAGAGCAGCCCTGCAGGCCCCTGAGCACGTGGTGTGCAGTGAGTTCTCTGCTTCATCCCTTTCCTGACGGAGGCCTGTAAGTCTGGCTTGACCTATCCCTTGGTTTTCCCTAAAATCCCTTCGTGATCGTGGGGAATTTTCTGCAGGACACCCAAGGTCTTCCCAGTCCCCTGCAGCTCTGCACAGCCAGGACAGCTCTGCAGCACTCAGGGTCGTTTCCTGCAAATAAAAACCACCACCCTCGATTAAATCCGTCACCTCCCATTCCTATAAATCAGGGAGCACACCTTTAATTTGCTTTTTTAATTGAAGGCCGTGGTGCCAGCAGTGATGCTGCATCTGTTCTGGGTATCCTGTGGTGCTCCACGTGTGGCTGTTGTGGGAGAAGAGGAGTTCGTGGGGATGAATTTGGTTTTAATGACCCTGCAAAGGCAAAAGGGGCATTGTTTGGGGTGCCGGTGATGTCAGGGTAGGGTGGGGACCAGAATATTTCTGCCTGCGACTTCTGGTTTGCTCCTTCAGGTCCACAAATGTCACAACTGCAAAGAAACAAAAGTGAAAGTCCTGAAAGTGTGAGGTCACCCTGAACATCCCAGATTTCCTCTATCTTCAGCCAGCAGTAAACTGATGCTTTATTAAAAGCATTGCTGTTAAAAACCCCATATGCATCAAATCTTCACCAATTTGTCCAAAACCTTTGGGCAGGAAGTGTCCTGCAAAAGTCAGGCTGAGAAAGGAGAGTCCAAAACCGTGCATTAAACCCTCAGAGCTTTGTCTTTTGGTCTCCTGTTTGTCATCAGATCTGGTGTAAAAGGCAGAGAGTTGCAATTCCCATTGTAAAATGTCAATACAGGATTTTTGCCCTCTTTTTCTGTCCTCACTTCCTGTTTCTTTCTTCAGCTTTTTTTAAATTATCCTGGAAAGCAGATTTCTGTAGGGGAACAGTTGGGAGTTTCTTTTGCAGGGATGGCTAGAGGCAAATGAAAGTTGTTTTGTTTTGTTTTTCTTTTTAATTATATTTATTTTATTGTATTGTATTCTCTTTTATTCTTAAATCTTACAATTAAGAATTAATAAAATTTTAGTCTTAGTTCTTAAAATTCTGTTTTATTGTATCCTATTTTATTCTATTTTTTTATTATTTTATTCTATTCTATTTTTTATTCCTTTTATTTTTTCTATTCTATTTTGTTCTATTCTATTTTATTCTATTCCATTTTATTCTATTTTTTCTGTATTATTTTATTTTATTTTATTTTATTTTATTTTATTTTATTTTATTTTATTTTATTTTATTTTATTTTCAGTTCTTAGTCCAATCAAACTCTTAGCAGCAAACAGAGGCTCCATAAGGATATAAACAGGTTTTTTTTGGGAAGTGTTCCTACAGGGAGCACTAAGAGTGAAGGGAGGACAGAGAATCCTTCCTGCTTTGAATGTGAGGAGAATTGGCTGGAAAAGGGGTAAGAGATTAAACCCAACAAATGAGGATACACCCAGCTGTTGAGGTCTTGAATTAGGCAATCTGCTGCCTTCTAGCAGCTGCCCCCCGAGGTTTTCCTGGTCAGAAAGAGTCAAAACTCCTCCCAGCCACCTGAAAATATGGGAATATGGAGCATTTAACTCCTTGCCTGCCAGGACGGCCGCGCTCCATGGCAGCTCTGCCTATGGGAGATGTTTTGTGGTGCTGAGGCCCCCCTGGAAGGGCTGAACTCAGCTCCACTGAAGAACCACCTCCCTCATTAAAGCCCTTTCCTAAATTAGCTCCCAATCCCAGGTTAAAAACCTCGCAGGAAAAATCTCTGGCTGCTGGCAGCTCTGAAATGATCCAGTCCTGAGCTGTAATTCATTGAACAGGTCTGTGGGAGGGGAGGAAGCCGTCTGCAATCAGCTAAAATCGCTGACATGGAGCTCGTAAGAGACTCCTTCCCAGAGGGTTTTTACTGCAGTTATGTAAGAAATCATCGACTTGGGAAGTTCAAGGGAACTTCCAAAAGAGGTCTGTTTGTTGTGGTTACATTTCCGAGCAGTGGAGCAGGAGACCTTGGAGATATTGCTGGTAATGATTGGAGCTGGGAAACCTTTGGGAAATGTGCCTGGGGGAAAGGGAAAGTGCTTTACTTCCAGGAAGTTTGGAGGATGTTTTTAAAAAGGAGGGATGTTTAAAATCCAAGTTCAAGTGGCCACTGACTCTGGGAATCCTGACACAGAGGGAGGGGACAGCACTGGGAATGAGCTGGGAAATTGTTGCTCCAGACCTTTCCGAGGGAGCGAAACGCGGGAAAAGCTCCTCTGGAGGGACTTGACTTTGTTTCATG
The DNA here is from genome assembly GCA_013397975.1 of Machaerirhynchus nigripectus. Taxonomy (NCBI): domain Eukaryota; kingdom Metazoa; phylum Chordata; class Aves; order Passeriformes; family Dicruridae; genus Machaerirhynchus; species Machaerirhynchus nigripectus. Next base: position 298,742 of record VZRQ01007605.1, on the reverse strand, counting down.
GTTCTTGTTGCGACAACAAACGCTTAAATAATATTTCTTTTTTTTTAGTTCTGTCGTCTTCCTGACTCCAGCACTGGTTCCTTTACTCCCACTCTGTGCTCTTGCTCATACATTTATTAATATTCTGTTAATAACTGGACCGGTGCTCCAGCTCAGGGTGGAGAAGTGCCCTGAGAAATGATTTCTTGCACAGTGCACCACAAACGACATCCTGACCTCTGGAGGCTGCAGATTCATTAATTTCGGCAGAAAGTGGCAGTTCCTGCTTTGAAAATATTGATTTCCCCAGAAAATCCTGGAATGTTGTCCTTACCACCTATTTAGACGCTTACAGCAAGGTGCACCTGGGTTGTTCATAGAGGACTAATGAATTAATGGGGTTTTTTTTAATTTCATTTTTGGACAGAGGAGGCCCTGAGAGCACGTTCGCAAAAACCACTGAACTTCAGTTAATTTTTTTTTTTTTCTCCAGCCATCCATAAGTAAAACCTTTAGCCTAAGGGGGAAAAAACCCAGTTTTCTGTGTTTCAGGGCAGACTCTGAATGCTCACTGAGCCTCACACCGTGCCAACACACGGCCGAGATCAGTTGAGCCAAATCATGGAACAGCTGTATTTTCACTTCTGGATTTTTGATTTTTTTTTTTTTTTTCAG
>VZRQ01007605.1:205093-298060 GCA_013397975.1 Machaerirhynchus nigripectus | reverse complement strand
CAGCACTAGATGTGGAAGCAACTTCACAGGGAAATCAGGGAGAATAAATTTATTTTAAACAGTTACGAGGACGCAAGACCAGCATTTCGTGGGGTTGTGGAACCACGGGATGGTAGAGCTGGAGGTTCTTAATCTGGTGTGGACATCAGCACCTCTTGTCACGCTGAGCAAGGACCAGCTGCTGGAGGGCTCTGTCCCTGCTGCTCCATGCTCAGCAACCCCGGGGGGAATGCAGGGATTTAATGGATTTAACCACAATGTTCATTGTTCTGTAACAATGAATTCTTTTTTTATTCAGGAGATCATCTGTAGCTCCGTGCTGTGATAATCAGGTAACTTTAGTTTGAAGAATTAAGCCACTTAGTTTTAACCAGATCTTCTCATTCCTCATCCAGTTGTAGTTTTACCTGGTTCGAGGTAAAATTGACAGTTTTTCATTTTACACAGTTCTGGTGTTTATGAGGTTTAAAATGTGCCAGCATTGAAGAACTACGTGCCAAGGAGTGAAACCTCTGTGCTTGGTGACTTCAAATTGTGTTTAAGAGTTCAGGTTTAAAACACGCACAGAGCTGGAATTGGTGCCAGAAATTACTTCTTTTCAACATTTAGTGTCAGCATCGAGGACTGGCACGATTGTTCTGCAGATTAAAAATTTCCTGGCTCAAACTTTGGGCCGTGAAGAAGAGAACCTGCTTGATGGATGATTTATCTCAGTTTTAGGCCTGTGTTTTGCTTAAAATCCTAAAAGGGTGGAGGATTCTTCACATCAGGGGGATTCTTCGGAGTGCCTGACATGTGAAGAGGTGGAAAAGTCTTGGAGTAATTGGAATTGCAGTGAGCAGTAAGGTGGGTGTCCTGTCCCTCCCCCTGAGGAGCTTTGCTTACCTGTGACTCCAGCATTTACAGAAACCCTGCCATTTATTCATCCCGGCATCTCCACGGCCCAGCCTCTGTGAGACAGGGAAGGATCTTCCCATTCCTCCTGTCCCACCCCCAGAATGAAACTGCTCATGTGTGTGAAACTGACCATGGATTTGGGAAAGCTTCTTCCCATTCCTCCTGCCCCACCTCCAAAATGAGATTGCTTATGTGTGTGAAACTAACCACGGATTTGGGAAAGCTTCTTCCCATCCTTCCTGCCCCACCTCCAGAATGAAACTGCTCATGTGTGTGAAACTAGCCATGGATTTGGGAAAGCTTCTTCCCATTCCTCCTGCCCCACCTCCAGAATGAAACTGCTCATGTGTGTGAAACTGACCATGGATTTGGGAAAGCTTCTTCCCATTCCTCCTGTCCCACCTCCACGTGAGGCTGCTCGTGTTTGTAAAAAAAAACATGGATTTTGTGGGGGAGTTTCTTTCTATTCCACCTGTCCCACCTCCAAAATGAGGCTGCTCGTGCCTGTGAAAAAACGTGGATTTGGGGAAGGTTGTTTCTATTCCTCCTGTCCCACCTGCACGTGAAGCTGCTCACGTGTGCAAAATCAACCATGGATTTGGGGATCTCTCCCAGTGCTCTCACACCAGTTTTACAAACTTCCCTGTACAGTTCAGAGCTGTAAAACCGGGATGGCCACATGGGGATGCACAGGATTTTGAAGAACCCAAACCTGGCTGATTCCATCTAAATTAGGGCATTGGACAGTGGGAGAATTGTAAATCCTCCCCCAAATAATTCCTGAGGTGTACAAAAATAACAGATGGGCGGTTCTGCCAAGGGAATGTGAGGTTTGGGAGGCCTGGGGGGTGTTGCACAGAGCCAGTGCCGGGGGATGTGGTGTGAGCTGTCCTGTGGAAGAGAATTCCAAAGGTTTTCATGGTCCATCCTAACAAAGAAGATCTGTGGTGAAGCCTCCTTGAAAAATCAACCTACAAATCCCTGCAGCACATGCTAATGTGTTCCTCTAGCTACGTGTTTTTCACAGGAGATAATATTAGGAATACTGAAACTATTAAAATACACTTCAGGTACTTGTGCTAAATATGTTTAACGAGCTCTGCTTGTTAAAATTCATTTCTGACAGAGATGGGGAGGAAGAAAGGAAAAGGAGCTGGTAATTCTGTGACACTGTTTAAAAAATGAGCTTTTTTTCGTAGAGGTTTTCTAATTGCTGAGAAAAATGCTGTCAGTACCAGTATTTTTAAAAGGGTTTGGCAGAATTCACAAGAATTATTGAAAAGTTCAGGGGATTTTCTGTGTAAATTGGGATGGTTTGGATGGAAGGACTGGTGAGTGTCACATCTTTCACTGGGTGACAGATATTAACATAGGAACTTGCTAAAGCCAGAATATTTTGTTTTTCACAGAACATTCTTATATTGAGGCGTGGCTGTGCCTGTGAGCTGAACAACCCCCAAATTGTGCAGATCCCTGTGGGCAGCACGGGGCTGGATCCAGGTGAGGACAGCTGGGTGGATAAATTGCTGTGTGACCTCTGCCAGCATCAACCACCCTGAAATCTCTCCCAGTAATAGAGGTCGGGGGACCCTGACAAAATTGCTTTATCATAATTTTTCTTGCCCACTTTCCAGTCTTGACAGAAAAGAGAATTAGATGGCTGCATCTGAGGGGCTGTAAAATAGAGATGTCACTGTTCGAGGGCCTCATGTAGCCTTGTGCAGGTGTGCAGTGACAGTATTAATACAAATCATAGTCCAGGCCAGTAGGTAAATTTCATTTAAATACAGTCTATTTATGCTAAAAAATGTGAATTCCACTAGGAACATGTGCAGAGATGGGGAGAGCAGCAGTTACCCCTGAGGCTTGGGTTCTGAGGGTGGGGTGTGGTGACAGCAAATGTCACTGGGGCCTCTCCCGTCCAGAAGGAACTTCGTGGATCATCCTCCAGGTGGGTTTGGGTTCCTGGGGTCCTGCCCAGGGTTCTCTTCTGCCCCCTGAGGGCAGGAATTGAGGTGAGGCCTGAAGCAGCACAGTGAAATTGCAGTGTCACCCCCAGGGACGGCTCTGGGAAAATGAAGATGATGGCACAGCACTCAGTATTCCATTTTTCCTCTTCAAATGGAACAGCCGTGCAGATGAAAGGAGTTATTTCACTAAACCCAGCTCTGCTAACTCAGACTCAGATCTTCAGCTCACACTTGGGTCTGAAAGTCAGGGAGTTCTCGTCCTGGTGCCCTGTCACCCGTAATAAATGTCCTGCAGCCCCTGGCTCGCACCTTGCGTGGCCTCGTTGCCTTGGGTGGGGTGATCAGATGTAATTAATGCACTCTGGACTTGCTTAATGAAGCAGAAGCAGGAATAGATTCAAGCTCAGTCTCGTAACTGCTTTGCCTCTGAAATCTTAACAGGATTAAAGCACCATTACAGAAATCCAGGGAAGCGTGTTTGCAGCGGAGCTGCTGAAGCCAGGATTCCTCTGGATTTGTGTCTTGTGCTTGATTGACTATTTAACTGATTTATGTGGGGATTGGTATCTCTTCATACACCTCTAATCCCTTCCTGCTGCATATTTTGGCAGCTTCGTGCTGCTGGCTGCAGAAATTCCCCAGTAGGATCAATAGTTATTAGGACAAATTTGTTCAAAACCCGCTTTCTCTTTCACCTCACCCCCTGGCTTTAGAAAACTGAAACTGTTTAGGTTTTCCTTTGCATCTTTTACTGCTGTATTTCGATGGGGAAAAGCACGGGGACGTGGTTATGAGCTTGATAAACCCTGATCCCGTAAAATAAAGAAGATCAAAAAAAAAAAAAGCAATGAAGAGTAGACTCTTCAGTGTAATTCACAGGCCTGTGAGAATAAAAAAGAAACAATCACAGAGCAATCTTGCAAACTGCCAAGAGGATAACAGTATTAGGAAGAAAATGTTTATGACTAAGATAAAATTGGTGGGAGTCATATCAAGGATTTGGGCGAGAGAACCGCACTTTTATTTTTACAAAACCTATTATTTTATAAACCTCTGGGAAATGGTTGTGCTTAAATGACAGAGTAGGATCTGAGGTCACCTGGCTGGTGAACAGGGGACGAGTGTTGGTGCCCTCTCTTTTCTCTGAGCTCCCCACAGCGCAATGTTCACTGGGAAGGAGTTCTTGGATTTTATGGAGCTCTCAGGTTTGGGTCTGGATGGCCCCTGGGCTCCAAAATATCAGAATATATAATTAATGTCAGCTTGGGTCATGGAGGGAAGGAGCTTGGAGCAGCCTGGGACAGTGGAAGGTGTCCCTGCCCATGGCAAGGGTGGGAATGGGTGATCCTTTAGATCCCTTCCAACCCAACCTATTCCAGGTCACTGCCTCAGTGTTGGAGATTCTTAATTTTAAGGAATTTCGTTGATTTCTTCAACAGAAGGATTTTTATAGGGTCCTGTTTTGACTGATTCCTCATATGTGCATATTCAGTCAGCTGATTTGTGCTTACTACGTGCAGAATTATGTACATGTCACAAAAGGATCCCACGGAATTTATAGGTCCTAGAAAAGGCACTGATAACCTGGCTAAACTCTTACCCAGGATGGCAAAAGCTTTGTTAAATCTTTGTGGGTTTGCCTGTTGTGAAAGTAATGCACGTCTCATTCAAGAATATGGTAAGTCACAGTTTAAATGTCGTGTCCACTCACGTGTTCTAGAAACACCAAAGCACTCAGTTTAAAAAAAAAACTACGAAAACCAAGGAATGAGGAATTCAGGGATAAATCCAGCCCCTGGGAATGAAATTAGTATGTATAATTTCACACAGAGAGGAAAAGCAATAGCATTTGTGTGTGTCTGTTCTTAAGTTCTTTACAGCCTTTCATAGAATTCTGTGCTATGAATTCTGCAGGATGATGTTCTCCTGCGTTAAAAACTTGTGGGGGTTCTGATTTTTTTTCAATTCTTGGAACTAATCTTAAGCACCACTTTTCAAATCTAAGAATCCCAGGCCCTGCCTGTTCCATAACTCACTAAAATCACTCTCCAGGAGTAACCATAACTGCAGGGTTAATCATTTAAAAATTGTATTCTAATTTCCTTTATTGTGTATGGCGTGGGCATTGCTGGAACAGCAATAACCACATTCAAACTATGGAAAAATAATTTGGGGAACATCATTTTAGCAGCTGTGGCTGAGATGAGAACAGACAGAGCTTGTTAAGTTCAAAGTTATTTGTCCATTTTGCTGCTTCTGGTTCTGCACTAGGGGAGGAGTTGAGGTTGTATGAATGTGCTTTTTGTTCAGCTGCAGGAAAATTCATTCCAGACAAAGTCAATAAAAATGGGTCATTTTCATCAAGTTGATGTATTTCCCCTCGGTTACACTATTACAAATCAATGGGAGTCAATCCATAGTTGAGAGTGTAACTTGCATAAGGATCCAGGGACTTCTCCAGCAGCTGGAGAAAAATGCAGAGAAGGAATAATCAAAGTTTAATGTCTGAATCCTTCCAGTGAGAAGATAATTTCTGTTTCGTGTAGAAACCTGTGATTAATACAGAAATTATCTATAGACTTTATTGCTTTAAACCCTCAATGTAATGATTTATTTGTTCCTCGCTGGTGGAATTCTCTGCCCCAGTTTTGAGCAGCTTTTCCACAGATGATTTCGTTCTGTGAGTGAAATGTAGTGGCAGAATTTGAGGAATTGAGGTGGAAGATGAAGTGGTTGAGGCTGGGGGTTGATGTCCTTTAACTCCTCTGCTTTGGCAGGTTTTTCCTCTAGGAAACTCAGGAAAACAATGGGTGTCCCAGCCAGCCAGAGAAGGATTTGAAGGCACCTTTCAAGATAAATGTAAGTATGTAAAATGAAATAATTTTTTTCATCTGCACGGGATGATTTCTGAGAGAACAAGTTGAGAGTATTTGTTTGGCTGATGGAAAGGATGAACCCTGAGGTGAAGCTGGGAGAACAGAACTTGACTAAAATACATCTCTCACAGAGAATTTCCCTAATTAAATTGAAAAGTTGGCACCTTTGTCAGTCTTGAGCATTGAAAAGAGAATAATTTATGACTCGTGGCAATCCCTGTTTAGTGGTGCAAGGCTCAGCTAAAACACTCCCTGCACCTTTGGAGATCAGATCTGCAGAGCTAAGACCTGGAATTCTTAAAAACCAGGAACACAAAAGTTATTTTAAGGTTGGCAGCTTCCAGTGAGGAAGGCCAGGACAGTTCCATCCCATTGGTGTGGCTGTCCAGGAGGCACTCAGTGAGCTGGATTTGGTGTTTATTGTTCATGTCTCTTCCTGAGCGAGTTTATAAAATAACAGCCACATTCCCATTTATCCTGAAAATACAGGAGAATGAGATCTGATCTGTTTTAGATGTGAATCTCTAAAGTTAGTTGTGTAAAATGGAACATCCCCTATTTTAACTCATGTACTGACTTTATTTAGGACACCAAATGCACATGGATTTGGGAGATGTGAGGTATTTTAGGATTTTTTTTTTTTCTGAATTCCTTGATACTGAATGCCAAGAGAATCAGTTTCCACTTTGGTTTTGGAATAAAGTCCAAACCATTTCTATGCATTGGTAGGAATTTGCAGTTTTCCTAGTGAACAAGCTCACTCAAGAGAGTCAGAAATTACTGCTGATAATTAAAAAAGTAGACAAAGAAACATCGGGGGGAGAAAAAAAGGCACAAAAATTGAAACTGAATCAATTAGAAAATTGCAGACACCATGGATTTGGTGGCACTGGTTTAACTATTTAGTCTACAGTTCAACAGTTTGGTCCTGTGAGAGGAAACGCTGAAGATCCTCTCCAGTACTGAGGTGAGACACGTGTTTTTCATTAGCTGGCCAATATTCATCATTGAGATCAAGATTTTTCTTCTTGTAAGGGTGGGAAATCTCAAGATTTTTTCAGCTTGTAAGGGGGGAAGCTCTTAAGAGTCACAGATCTGCCTGCCTTGAAATCTATTAAAAAATGGAGAATTTAACCTCTCTTCCTCACCGCCTTTGAAAAATTTAATCCGGACATGATTAAATTAAACCCAAGAAGTTTTGTCTGACTCAATACAAGCAATCAGGTTGAAGACTTGGAAATATTTATTGGCATTGAATAGAGAAAGGAGCAGGTTTGGTCATTATTTGTGTGCCTGAATATTGTCAAAAACTCACTTGTGGGATGAAATATGACACAGAGCAGGACCTGTCAGTCCACAGCTGGAAGGGTCACCAGTGGTGGGTGAGTGCCAGCTTATTCCTGAAATTATTCCCATCCGGAGGGATCACATTCCCAGTGTTCCTGCAGCCCTTCAGTCAAGGAGGAAAAGACAGGGAATGTTTTCAGCCTGGTAAATGATGTGTGGGCAGAAACGTGGAGCTCCCAGTTTATCAGCAGGAAGGTGGGGAGTTCATCGAACCCCAGGTCACTGGAAGGAGCAGGGCTTTGCTGGGCTGGTGCCAGTATTTCACTGAGGCTCTGAGACAAGCTGGGTCCTGCAGCTCGAGTGGCAGTGATTTTTACGAGGTTTCAATGAGGGGACATCTGTGACCGTAGCCTCGGCAGAGTTCATCTCCTGTATGGCATCAATAATTTAGGAGTATTTAATGGGGATCTGCAGAATATAAACCAGTCCTGGTGGGAGATGACTTTACTGAAACCATCTTCTGTGGCTGAAGAGGCTTTGAAGTGTCTGCTTTCAGTGGAACACTAAATAACTTTATTTTAGTGTCCATTATCATTTTGTTGTCGCACAAGAGAAAACCCTGTTCAGCAGTCTTTTGGTGGAGAGAGTTGTTGCATTTCACTTGCTTTTGTATGCAGAGAACAATTTCTCATCTCTGGTCTGCTCCTGAAAAATTCCCTGTGTGACTTGAAGAGAAAAGCACTTAATAATTTACATAATATCTGTTTTGAAACGTGTGCCCGAAGAAGAGCTGATGTGTTGCTGCTCAGATAGGGTTCAGTAAAAATGCATAGACCCAGTTCTCATTTCACTCACATCCTCCACCCTCCTGGAACCAGAATAATTCTGGTGGTTTTTAATAGAAGTAACAGGGCAGGACCAAAGTTGTCGCATTGTCCTTGATTTCTGAAGGATAAAGAACCATTCTCTGTGGTTTTTGTCTCTACCTCGGTGTGAACTCCCTGCCTCTTTTATCGAGGTGGTTTTGAGGAGAGATGGAGAGGTCATTATTGCTGAAAATGAAAACCCAGAGAGAAGAGTGAAATCTTAAAATCCCAGACAGGTTTGGGTTGGAAGGGACCTTCAAATCTTCAAGTGCCACCCATCTTCCATGGCAGGGACACCTTCCACTGTCCCGGGGTGCTCCCAGCCCCAATGTCCAGCCTGGCCTTGGGCACTGCCAGGGATCCAGGGGCAGCCACAGCTGCCCTGGAAAACAGATCCTCTTATAAATCCCACTGTGTTGTGTTCACCCTCTGTTGTTCATCAGATAATCCAGATGGGAATCATCCTCAGACAAACACTTGGAAATCAGTTTGTGTTTTTCTGCTGTTCGTACATCTCCTGGCTTTAGGATTCCTCTAATAACTTGCTTTTTGTAAAAGAAAGAGCAATGTGAGAAAACAAATAATGAGCAAGACACCTTCTGTACTCACATTATCCTTATGATCCTTCTCCTTATTATTTGACATATATTCTAACGTATTTTGGATCTTTTTCCTCACCGTTGGCAATAATTCAGTTTTCTCTAGACCCCACAGCCTTCCAGGAGGCTTTTTTTGGTGTTAATTCCCTCTGAAACCAGCTGAGTTTGGCTAGGGAGTTCTGAAGGTTAGAAACCCACTTCCAGTCTCCTGGAGATCTTTCCATTCCCACTGTTGTTGCAAAGCTTTTTCTACATCCCCATTACATAAGTTAAATTAAGAACATAGGTCTAGTCGTAGTCATAATCAATTTTCTGATTATGTAGAGAAGAAAAAAGTGCTGGAGCATTAACAATTTTTAAAAGTACATTTAAATCATTATTCATTTATAGGGTTGCATTAATTTCTGAATAATGCAGCACTGGAGATGGATGATTCACAGCCATGTAAAGTCTTTTGTAGTCGTTTAGAGCCTCATTATTTAAATCTATCACTCACTGTTTCCACCCACAGATGCTTCTTGAAGTGATGAGGCAAAATCATTCTGGTGCAGATGAAAGGGGAGAGCCTGGCAAAACAAATACAACAAGGATTTTAATTAGGCCGATGTTCCTGAATTCCCACAAGGTTAGCAGGGTGCACTGGCAGCCATTCCAAACAGCTGGAGCAGGGCTCGGCTCTTCCCAGCCCCAGTGAGGGGTTGGGTCCAGCTGCAGCACCAAGCAGGGACCCCAGCTCCTCCCAAGGAAAGGGGCTGTGGTTCTCCAGCTGCAGGAAAAGTGGCAGATCCAGGCTGATGGGAGGATTTGCTGACTCAGCACACCGGGCACCAAAATCAGCCGCAAGTGAACCCAAACCAAAGCAGGGAAGACAGGAAGAATAAAAAGCAGGAGACACCTGTGGAGCCAGGAGCCACAAAGGGAGGAGGGAGGTTGGCTCCAAGCTGCTGACTCAGGCATTGCTTCACTTTATTTCTACTTGATTTGCAAAAAGGGATTTTTTTTCTATTTATTTCCTCAGATAATGACATCTCTGCATTGATTTTTTTTTTTTTTTTTTTTTTTTTTTTTTTTTTTTTTTTTTTAATTTTTTATTTTTTTTTTTTTTTACTTCTTTGTTTTCTCTTTTGAATATTTGATCTTTTGTTAGAGGTAGGGCTGAGTTATTAATGGAAATGTTGAGCCTGGTGAGGGAGGCTGAGGCGCTTCATCAACCCCAGACAATGAGTTGGGTTTCGTTGAACTCCCCACAGAAAAGATGAGAGAGATGAGAGCAAGTTCAGGTGAAGTACAACCAAGGGCTTTGATGAAAAGAAAGGAAAAAAAAAAGTGTGATAAATTTAATATGAAGATTTTTGTAGATGTTTAGGAGTTATTTTAGGAGCCATTTTTTAACTTCTTAACTTGAGTGCAGTTAACCAGGTTTCATATAGAAACTATAGGAAGTGGGAATTCCAGGTTCCTGTGGGCAGTTCTTGCTTGAAGAAAATTTTATTTTTCAGACAGAGAATTTTTTTTTCTTATTGTATTCATTACATTCATTGTCTTAATGATAATGTATTCATTATCTTAAAAGGTGAAAGATATTATTCTTTAATTTCTGATTTAACGATTCACCCTTTTACTTCTGATACACCCTTGGTGGTCAGACTCTGCCATAAGTTTCTGTTCTGTACCTCTATTTCACCTTGAATCACAGAATCCCAGAGTCCCAGAATGGTTTGGGTTGGAAGGGACCTTAAAACTCATCCATTCCCACCCCTGCCCTGGCCAGGGACACCTTCCACCATCCCAGGCTGCTCCAAGGCCCATCCAGCCTGGCCTTGGACGCTTCCAGGGATCCAGGGGCAGCCACAGCTGCTCTGGGAATTCCATTCCAGGGCCTCCCCACCCTCACAGGAAAGAATTTTTCAGTGAGAGGATTTGCAACGCCAGTGGTGTTTAGAGAGACAAACCCCCTGGAGCTGCTTCTCCTGGAGCCCTTGGAACTCCGGGAGCTGCTTCTTGCTGACCTTGGAAAATGAGAGGAGATCGAGGCACGTGTGTGGCTGCAGGGTGGCCAGAAGCTCCCTGGGAATAACGACTGAGAGTTTTGCTCTTGTACAAAGGGTTCTGGCTGTTTATTTGTTTATTTGCTTTTGGTATTTGGGCAGAAATATGAAAAAGCTGCAAATGCAGCTCAGTTTTAATGTCTGACACTGCGGCGTGCGTGCTGAGATCAGCACCCCGTGTATTAATCCAAAGGTTCTCATACATAAATCTCCTCCCTGTTTATCATTTTCGCAGGAAGTCTTATTTTTTTTAGGAAGACCAGACAGATTTTTGGCAGCTGGGCTGAAATCAATCCAGCCTGGCTTGTTGTGCATTCAGGAGGAGCATTGAGGGCTTTGTGTGGTGCTGGGCACCTCCCCACCTTCCTTCCCACAGCGAGACCCCCCCAGGGGGACATTTTGGATCATGAAAAAAAATGGACAAAATAGGAAAAAAACCAGGACTTTCGAGCCTAAACCTGTCAGCCTGCCCTGCTGTCCGGGGCATGTGGGATATTTGCCTCAGCAGCAGGATTTTCCCAACTCAAGGGGCCAAGCTGCTTTGTAGTGTGATGGAGATGACAGAAACTCCCTCTGCTGATAATTCCTGCTCATAATTATCATACCTGCCTTGCTTCCACTCCTGAGCAGGAGGGGACAAGCAAACTGACCTCGTGCATACCTGTGATCAGGCCAGTTCCTCGTCTTTCAGCCCAAAACAGCCACTGAGGGCATCAGCACATGGAGAACAGGGAATTTGGAGCCCTTTGCCATTAAACTTCCTTCTGTCCCAGCTGCCACGAGCTTTAAAGAGGTTTTCTGAGTGGTTTCTGAGCTGCCCCTGCAGGGGTGGGGTTTGCACGGGTCACCTCCCGTTATTCCTGGCCGCTGGAAACGAGGTGGTTACTGCTCCTGCTGAGTAAAGTGTGCACGGGAAGCGAGCTGTGAGCATGTAAATGGTGCAGAAACCATTAATATCAGATAAAATTCTGCAGCTCGGTGCTTTCTGTGTATCCAGAGCCAGCAGATCGGCTTCCCCAAGGAAAGGCAGGGTGTGGAGAAGTTGTATTTCTGATACCCAGCGTTTGCACAGAAATGATTGCTTCCTGTGGGGCTGGAGGCAGGGAGACAAGGGGGGGGAAAAAGAGGGAATGCAATGGTAAAACACCACGGTATCCTGATTAACTTTTAAATACAGAAAGGAGGACTTGTTACATCCGCTCGTGGTGGTAAATGATGGGGGCATTAAAGGTGTAATCACCTTGGAGCAAGGCATGTTATTTATCTGCCTCTTGCCAAAATCTGGTAATGGTTTGTGATAGATTTTTAAAAATACCAAAGAAAAAAACAAAACAGACAAAAAAAACCCAGACAAAACTACAAAGAAATCCAAGCCAAAAGGCCCCAAAAATCTATTTTCTAGCTCTTAGAAGAAGCCAAACTGACTCTTAAATCCTTGATGAAGGGCACTGTAGAGGAGCCAGGAGCAGAGTGAGACACTTTGGCGCTCGGGAGCTGCTGCTCTCCTGAGCGTGTTTGAGGGACATCAGCACAGAAACGCTGGGAAGATCAAAAGTGATCTTCTCACATGGGATGGAAATCATCAGGCACGTTTCTAACAGGGGTCGTTAAGTCCTGAATTGGCAGCTGGGACTCTGGAAGTCCTTGCTGGAGCTCGTGGAGGGGAGCAGGGAGGCTGCAGGAGTCACTTGGCTGCTTTTGGGTGGTGGCTGGAGCAGGACAGAGGCAACAGAGCCGTGCTCCCTGCACAGCCCATCTTTGGTGCCTGGGAAGGGCTGGGGCTGAGCTCTGGGATCTTCTTCCAAGGGGTTTTGGAGTGTTCCAGAGGGAAAATAGCACCATGTCCCTCTGGGGGCCTCGCCAGCAGTGATTTAATGGGGAGTTAGAGTGTCGTCATTGATCTAGGCTGGCTTAGCTCTTATTTTAATTGTTCCTGCGCCTGTCCTGATTGCTCCTTGCCCACGGGAGAACTGGGATGTTCCACAAACCCACCTGGAGTCAGGAGTCGTGGCTGAGGGCGGCTGGAAGCCCGGCCAGACCTCTCAGCATTTTCCATGGAATGAGGAGAGGACAAATCAGTCGGTCACGCGAGTTTCCTGACCTGCGTCATGTGCGAACAGGAGCCGAGTCCTTCATGGCCCTGGCACAGGAACGCTTCTCCCTCACCGAAGGGACTTGGAGGAGAACATTCTCATTACAGTTTCTGTCGTGAGGACAGATTGCTGTCTCTTTTTGCATTCTCGTTAAAGCCTCTGTCAAAAAGCAGCCGTTTGGAATTTTAATGCTTTCCATTTCTTGTAATTTGCCATGTTTGGGCTGTAAGGAGCTGACCTTTCCCCTGCTCTGTGGTTTGACTGGCTGATCACTTCTCCCCTCAAGTTGCCACCCATTTTTTGCCACGTTTCAAAGAGAGGTAATTAAGGAAGATTTACATGTCTGCTCATCATTCCTTTCAGAGGTGCAGGTCAGACGTGTCCTATTGTTGCAGGGGAGTTGAGGTATTCATCACCTCGGCTGAACTTACAAAGCATCCAGTTCCCTTTTTTTGGCGTTCATTGTTCTCAGGTGTGCTAAATGAGGAGAAAATATGCAAGACTACTTCTCAGGCGTGAAAATTAATGCTCAAGACCGAAATTCTGTGTAGCAGAGGCTTTGCATGGAGCCTGAGTGTTGGCTGGGGTTTTGAAATAGCTGTTTTCAACAACTCCATCAACAGCAGCTTCCCTCACTCTGCTGAGTAACTCACAGAGAAATTTAATGCATTTTATGAACACCTACTAACGGAGTTTTCAATTTATTGAAGCTGCTTTCTGTGATTCTCAGCTGTGGGTGGTTCCATAGGCATTGTAGTGGCATTAAGGAAGTATCTCCACTGACATATTGTCCTAACCTTTGAATATTGCCCAGCTGAAATCCTCTCCCTCCCTGACATTTAAATTAAACTATTTGCAGCATGCATTCCTGGGGAAAAGTCCTGGATAAAACCCATCCCTGTTTGGCTGCACAGCCTTGGAAACCACGGCCTGCTAATGAAAACACAACTCTGGGAAGGAGATTAAAGTTTACAGGCACCTATTTCTGAGCTCGCCACGTTTGTTAGGTCTGAGCGCTCCGAGTTAATGTGAAACACTACAAACCTTCTGTGTGGACAGAGATTTTCTTCATGCAGGGAGAAATCTGTTGTGAAGTTTAGCTCATCCTGCATTTGTCTGATACAGCCTCTGTTCAGTGCTTTTTGTTTGGTGGAAAAACACTCCTGTATAAAAGGGGTTGTTTCTGCCTTGTTTGAACAACCTGATTTCCCCTTTGGCTGGCCAAAGGCATTTCAGCTGTTTCTTTGTAAAATAATGATTCTGGTAACGTTCTGGTGCTAACACTTGTATGGGAATAACGGGCATTGATGTTACCAGGACAGCAGCACCTCTGGCTTTGGAGCAGGGAGAGAGCCCAGCCCCAAGGCTGAGCGTGACACCAGCCTTTCCTGGTAGTTTGGTGGGGAATTTTGGGGTGTTGGGCTGGTAAAATTAAACATTTAAAGCCATCTCTGGGTAGCTTCACAGACTCACCAGGTCTGAACCACCACCAAACTGTGCTTCACTGGGGGTTTTGGTGGAAATGGCCCATTCGAGCTTCAGCCTCTTCCAGCCTCACCTACCCCACGTCTTCTGCCAGGGTCCCATCACAGAGCTGCTTTTGCTCTCTTCCTACCAGTTTTAATGCTTGGTACAGAGGTAAATGAAGTATTTTTTTGTAGGCTGATTGGATCCTGTCTTGCTCTGCCCGCAGCATCTCGAGAGCTGAATTTATTCCTATGTAGAGAACCGATGTTCTCCATCATTCCTGCTCCATCTGTTCCCAGATTTCTCCGGGGGTTTCCTTGAGGTGAACTGTCTTCCTTGAGCCTTCCTTGAGCTGCCCAGGTTGGTGACTGTAAGGGAACAGCCTGTTTATTGCTCTGTGCCTGCACCTGATTGCAGATCACCTGCGGATCGCCAGTGCTGCTCCCAGCATTTTATTGTCTGCAAAACTCTGGAAAAGCAACTTTTTCATGTGCAGAGGTAAGAAAATCTTGGGTATTCCCATGCTGGAGGTTTGCAAAACTCTGTCAGTGACAAGGCTCCATTTCAGAGCACTTTGGAAAGCTGCAGTGGGGATGGGACATTTCTTTTCCCACAGCAGAGATTTTCTGGAGCTGGTGCCAGGCACACACTTAAACCAGAAAAATTAACTGGATAATCCTTAAAAGTTTATGGGGTGAATTCCTAAATGTGTCTGTGCTCAGGGGGATCCAGACAGAAGCAGTTCCTGACTCCTGCCATGTCACCTTCCATCTCCAGAGAGGAGGGACTCACCCTCACCAACACAGAACCACGTTTCCAGTCACTCGTTTCTCCCTCTTATGCCAAAAAAAAATCTCAGTTTAACTCTTCTTGGAGATAAAAGGAAGGAGCAGAGTTGCTCAGGCGTTTCATGTAGGTGTGAAATGCTTTGGAAGTTCAAATAGGTTCTTTTTAAGGCCACTTGGGCCTTGCTGTGCTCTACAAAATACAACTCCTGGCACTTCAGCACCTCTGCAATGGTGTAAAGTTACAGAAAAAGCTGAGGTTTTGTAATTTGGTCTCAAATCTGAACATTTCTAATTTCAACCACTCCATCTTTTGAATTTATTCGCCCTATAACTTCTCTTCAAAATTCAGTGATGAAGCTCTGAGACAGATAACAAAAACAATCAATCAGCTTGTCAGGCTGGGAATGAAAATGCTGATTAGGAAGTGAAATGCTGAGGAGAACAAATGAGAAATTATTCAACAAACTCATGGACTTTCATTACTGAAATAAAACAGTTCTGAGGAACCTTTTTCGGACACATTTGGTTGTGAAAGTTTCTTGAAATTCCTCTCTGGCCCGAAAAGATAAAAAAAACCCCCAGAATTAAAAGACCCTTTTGGATGAGACATTCCCTGAGGTCAGAGATTTGTGTTGCCATCTGAGCCGCCTCCTAAAGGTGAAAATCAGAAAACACTTCAGAAGGTGTTTCCAATCCACGTTCTGTTTGTTTAATCCCCCCCCTTCTCTCTGGTTGATGGAAACTCCTCTTCGTGCTGTCCCAGCAAGGATGAAACTCTTCTGGGAGAAGCTGTCTAGATCCCTGTGTGGCCTGAAAATTCACAAAGAGCTCTGACCAGTGAGATCTCCTCTGCTTCCTCTCGGGAAATTCCCGCTGGAGTCTGGCTGGGGCAGCTTTGTCACCTGCACTCGCCCTGCATCTTCCTGGCAACTTGGGGAGCAGCAAGAGAGACTCGGCTCCAACTCGGGACTTACCACTTCCATTTAACTCTCCCGAGCTTCTGCAGAGCCTCAGAATAATCTGCAGAGGGAAAACTCTGCTGCAGGCAAGGGCAGAGCACGAAGTAACACCTGGCAAAGCTGAGTCTCTGGGCAGGTGGAGTTTCGGACACATAAGAAGTGTCACTGAGATTAAACTTTTTTGTAAAATCAAGCACAATATGTATTATTTAACCCCTGCTGGGGTGCAGCAGCAGCTTCCGGGAAAACAGGGTGAAATTCAGTGTTTCACTGGTTCACTTACAAATTTAAAGCAATTTCTTGTTCAAATGGCTGTGGCAAACATCTCCTGTCCCCTGGCTGATATAATTTCCTTAAATTGCTGGCTGTTTGCAGGAGCCTCTGTCTTTACATTTTGCTTTCCAGTTTATCTTTCAAACAGCAGATAACCCATTTTTCTCCCTGCAACTTGCAGATCTGCTGTGTCTGGATTCCTGTGAGCCCAGCAAGGGCTGTTTCGCATTTTAAATGAATGAGAAAAGTCATCGTGGGAGATTTATTTCTGCTGCCCCGTTTTTCTTATTTATCCCTGACGTTCTGCCCATTTGCCATGAGCTTCTTCACATTTCAGGAGCAGCCAGTCTCCTGTGAGAACCAGTCGTGCTGTTTACTCCTGTCCTGTGAGGAAAGGAGTGGTTTAGTGGGAGAAATGTCCAGGACAACGAGGAGAACTGGTGCTGAGCATTCCCAGCCAGGGAAATCCATCTCGGGGAGATTGCTCTCAGCTGAAATCAGGGGATGGCGTGGAAGTGGGGACTGGTTTTGCGTCCGTTCTCTGTGGTTTTGTAGCATCAGAGCCTGTGGGGAGGAGAAGCACGGCCTGGGCATTGCTGTGGAAATGGTTTGCTGCTTTTGGGGGGTGGGAAGTGGCAAATGGGTTTTCATTACATTTTTCAAATGTGATATTTATGGATGTTTTCCCATTTTCTTTAAGGGAAGATGTCTCCGTTAGGAACCAAGAGGGGAACAACAAATTTAAAAGGAAAAAAAGAAACCCAGTAGGGTTGTTTGGATTTGCAAATAAATCTGTGCTGTCAAAAGCTTCAGTCCCAAGCCCCTGTCCCCAAACTTCTCTGGTAACATTTGGGATGTTGCAAGGCCTGGTTTGTTTCAAAGTCACTAAGATGCAGGATTTCTTTCCTGTCTATTATTTTACTGGCTGGCTTTGCACAGCACTCCAGAGCTGTGCTGACGTTCCGTGAGGGCAGTCTGCATGGAGTGCAGGGGTCCCTAAGTGTGCCACTGAGGTTGTTTCACTGTTCCCTGTTTAAATGGGAAAGAATCATGGAATTGTTACGGTTGGAAAAGACCTCCAAGGTGATCCAGTCCAACCTTGAACTGACTCCCACCCTGCCCACCAAACCATATCCCAAAGTGCCGCCTCGACTCGTGTTCGGGCACCTCTCCACCCCTGCCCTGGGCAGCCTGTCCCAGTGCTTGGTCACTCCTTCAGGGAAGAGATCTTTCCTAATATCCAACCTGAACCTCTCCTGGCACAACTGGAGGCCGTTTCCCACTGGATAATGAAGGAATGATGTGGCAGGAATCCTGAAGGTGTGGGGCTTAGCCCAAGGAATGTGCGTGCCAGGCCCCGAACAAAGTGGGGTCCAGTTCTTCAAAAATCTCCTCAGGGACCTCCAGGCCTTTGAAATTCAGCTTTTGGTGTGTTTAACATGGCTGGTAATGTCTCCCAGATGCTCTTTCCCTACATTTCCTTTGTACATGGCATAATTCCATCGGAGCTGGTGATGGTCCCTGGCGGCAGGTGAATCCTGAGGAGAAATATCCCATTTATTTTTTTCTTTTTTTAATAGGAATATGCCGTGGGTGACTCTGGCTGTAAAACCACTTCTTTCAGACAGTTTCTGTTTGTTTCTCTCTCCTTTTGCTTTGCAAGAGGAATAACCTGTGTGGTGAACAGAATTCTGTGCTTTCCCCTGAGCAGATACCCCGTAAGCCTAATGTGGATGGCCTGGATTTGAGGACAGCCCAAGAAAATTCATTTCCTAAATCCAAATAGGCTTCTGGACGAGTTGTGGTATCACCCTGCATCTCCGAGAGAAGTTTAAAAGTTGAGGGGCTGAGTTTTTGAAGTGAAAAAGTTCATCTGGCTTTCCTGGCTGGGTATTGAAAAAGGAAAAAATTTTTTGTAGTTCTGCAGGAGTGGGATTTGCTGCCAGGCCAGCGGAGCAGGAGCCTTCAGGAAATGGTTTCTGTTCAATCCCTGGGCCAGATTTTCATTATCAGCCTTGGAGAAAGTTGCAGAAAACATAAAAAGCACAAATTCAAACGTATTCCTGAGATTTCCAGAACTGCCTAAGTCGCAAGAGTTCACTGCATCAGATGCTCCACTTTTCCCTCACCAGTTAAAAAACAAAAGGCTCCTGGAGAGTAGCAAATCCAGGGTCTTTTAATTAAAGTTGTGGACTGTAATTATTTTGGTTCTCACGGGATCTGGGAGGGAGCTGGAGTGAGATTTCTGTCTGCACACAGGTATGTGCATGCACACTACACTCTGGGCAATCCAGCCTCTGTAATTCCTGAGTCTTTGGCTTTCAGCTCTGTCATCTGCATAGCGTGGTCCCACGGCAGTTAAAAAAATTGCCTTTGTGAGATCCTCAGGGAAATGTGTCCCTGTGAGTCGAGAAACTGAATCAGAATGGCATCAAAATGTGAAGGTTCTGGTACGGAATTGGGACTGGGGGCTGTTGCAGGATTGGTGGTGTTGCCTGGGGAAGTTGGTGGCTCTCTGGGAACTCATCCTTCCTGGAGAAGTCTCCTGCTGGCCTGTTTCTCCTTCTCAATGTGAACACAATTGAGAAATCTGATTTCATTCCCTTTCTGTTGGGTTTGAAGTGCTGCTTCTCCCAGTGAGCTTCAAGGAACTCTCCATACCTGGAGTTCGGTTTGTCCTTGTCCTGGGGTGTGTAAAAACCCAGTTCCTTAGTTAGGGTCTAATTCCCATCTGCGACTGACTCTTACAGACTTTGAGTCTGTTCCTTCATTTTCCTTCTGGAGTGCACTCCATAAACTTGATTTTTTTCATTTTAGGTTTGCAAAGCAATCCTACCACCCTGGAATTCACTCCATCCCTCGGATCATCCTGGTGCCTCCTCTGGACTTGCTCCAGCATCTCCACGTCCTTCCCATGCTGGGCCCCAGGGCTGGGGCAGCTGAGCACAGGGGCAGAATCCCCAAATATTGTCGGGTTTGTGGCGTGGGGCTTAAAAGCAGAGAGTGCTGGGGGCTTACCTCCAAGGAAGGCGTTCGGGAATGATGTTCCCTGGGAGCTGCCTGGCTGGGAACAGCAGCTCCGATCCAGCCGGCTTTGCTCGAGCCAGGCAGGCAGGCTCCTCCCCAGCAAGCAGCAGATTCCTGAGCAAATGGGTCAGGGAGTCTTAAAAAGGAGAAAAGATCTTGAAAAGAGAAAAAAAAGCCTTTCACCTCCCAGACTGGGCCGCCTCCATCTCTGTGGCCAAGGCAGAGAAGGGAGTAGGAGCTTCAGAAATGCAGATTTCCCCTCCACACCTCAGTGCTCTCCTAGGAAGATGTTGGTGTGAGGTGTCTCTAGTTATAGACAAATAAATAATGTGTGGTAAATATGTATTATTATGTTTAACATGAGTGTATAAAATATAAGGTGCATGATAAATATTTAAATGTAACATAGATAGAATTTTAATACACATGCCTGATACCAGAAACTGAAATGTCAGCATAAGCCAGCAGGTGTTTGCATGGATTCCTGTTCACTTATTTGATATTAACACCATAAAAACTAAGCAAATGAAGAAAATAATAAGAAAATTAGAAACAATTAAATAAGAAAGTTAACCCAAAACTTTATTAGTATTATTTAAATTTTAATTACTTATATTTAATTATATATTATATATCATATCTTGTATAGTATATCTTGTATATTGTATATTGTCTATTATAATTATTAATTGTATTTCTATTTTAATAATTATATTTATGTAATTTATAATTTGAGGCCTGGGGTCACATGCATTATAATAATTTATGACCATTTGACTGTATTTTACTTACCAAGTGATGGGCAGTATTTTCTCATGTTTTATAACTTCAGTTGACTTGGGAAGCTCTGAAATGAATCCTCAAGTGCTGCTTGCTTTGCCACGTGAGCCCAAAGTGCCTGAGACAGCTCCTGGCTTGTTTTCTGTCAGTCTAAACTATTTTCATTAGCTCCTGTAACAAAACAAAAATCTTAAAAATGTCTTCGTGTTTTACTCTTTGAGAAAGGAGAGCTTTGAAATGAAACACGGGAAGTAAAAAATAGCAGCAGTTTTGCTTTGAAATGTGGAAACAAAAAAAAAACACCAACGCCCTTTGATGTCTGCTCAAAACTCTTTTTCCCCCCTCAGATGAGACAATCTTGTGAATCAGATATAAATAGTTCTGGTGACCTGAATCTGCATTTTTCCCACAAATAACCTTCTTACACCTGCGTTTGGTCCCTGTTGAGCAGGGTTTGGAATCCCATCCCTCCCCGAGGGAATGGCTCACAAGTTCACGAGATCACAAATACTGCTATTAATGGATCAGGTCTTTAAATATCTGTTTGTATTATCTAAATCTATCCAAACCACTTCACCTTGATGTTCACGGCTCATGAATTGGTTTCCTGCTGGGTTTAAACTTTAAATTTGTTTAAGCCTTAAATTTGAAGGTTTTTTGGTGAGATCTCTGAAAATTTTTGAGTGTTCAAAAAAGTATTCTTTGTTCCCATGTGGAGTGAACTGTGGGAGGTAGTTGTGTTTTTGCTATAATTTTTAAAAATGCAAAAACCTGCTGGATTTCCACAAATTTCCAGTAATTTTCCAGGATATTTAGTGTCCAAAGTTTTCCTTTGCTGGCGATTTCCTTCCTGAAAGGTCTCGGGTCTGAAATCAATTCCTGTAGCAATTCCTCTTGTCTTTTTTTCCCTTTTCCTCTTCTCCCTTCCCCTTCTGCCATTCCCGTGGGAATCAGTCCAGGATGTTTGATTTGTGCATGAGTTTTCCCAGGACAAAAGAACCAACCAGCTCCATGGATAACGAGGATATGGATGTACCAGGGGGTATAAACCCACCAGGATGATAAAAACTATCCCACTTCGAAGCTGCACGAAGTCCAACAAAATTATTTTAAGTAGATATAAAGTAAGTTTATAGGAGAAAAAAAAAATTACCATCTAGAGAAGATACTCATTTAAAATGATCTCTCCGTTAAATACTCAGCGCAGGATTGATTGATTCTTGATTTTTAATTTGTTTTTAAGAGCAACAGTTACAAATGTAGAACAAATATTTGTTGTGCAGCAGGAGTTGCTGCACCCTGGGGTTTTGTGCACCCGTTCAGAAGCACTTTGTGATCTGTATTGACACATCCTCTGCCGTGTCTGCAAAACCCTGTGCATCCAGCTCTAATTGAGGCTACACATGCCAGGATAAAAGACTCATTTGTATTTATGTGTACGAAAGCAAATCCCTCCTTTCAAAGCGAGAGATTTGCTGGCTTGCTTTCTTTTCGGTTTATTTATTTTTCTGCTATTTTTAAGAACGTTCTCGGGCTTTATGTGATGTATGTATCTGACAAGAATCCCTGGCTGAGGCTGATTCAGTGGGAAAGGCAGACATCTTTATTTTTAGAGGCTTGATCTGAGTAAATGTTGAAAAACGTATGGTAAGGCCATTTCTGTTCTTGTGCCCTTTCATGAGGTTTTGCCTTCCCCTGCTCGCTGGGAAGTCAACGCCCCTCGACACGTTGGCAGCTTGCAGGGTTTGTGGTAAGGAGGACACCGAGTGACAAAGCTGCACCCTCGGCTGTGTCCCCCGGGCACTCCGGGCCGGCCTCCCCGAGCACATTTCTGATCTGGCCTTGGTTGCAGTGCTAGATCCCGATCTGCCGGGATGCTTTTCCGAATATCCAAAATCCTGCTGGAAACATTGATCAGCACGGCCCCAACCATGCAGGAGCACCCGTGGGAAGGTTGATTTGAAGAGACAAGAGGCGAGGGGTGCCCGTTCAGGCGGCTCCAGATGGGCGCAGTTTGTAGCACATCTGTTTCTGCAGCATCACGCATTTCTGCCCCCACAACACCTGCCCGAAATTGGAGAAGGATGAGGTGGAGTGGCAGTGCTGGAATGACTCCAAGGAGCAGAATTTTGGAATTTGAGGCCACGTCTTGCAGCAGTTTTGAGGAGTCACCTTTTCTTCAATTCAACTGTTATCCAAATGGGAGTCATATAAAAATAGTATTTAAAAATATTTTAAAACAGAGTTACTAAAGAAATTACTTGCCTTAAAATATTTTCCTTTACGGCTTTATTTTTGTGCTTTCAGGGTCCTCAGCCAAGCCCATGCCACTTTTTGTGTGTGTAGAAATGGAGAGCACAGAGAGGGAGCACATTGTTCATATTTATTCTTTGCTATGTGCAAAAAAATTATTTCCAAGTGAATCGTAAGGAGTGGACAAAAATTTTGCTGCTTTATCCACTTTGTTTGGTGACTTTGGCAGTCATAGCCACTGTCTTGTGTTATTCTGTTCTTTTTCACGATTAATAATAGAAAAGGAATTTTAAATCCATTTGGGCAAGGCCAGCATGAGCTGCTCAACGTCACAATTTAGTGCACAAGTGAAGGGAAGCAGAATAAACAGGATTCTTTAGCTCTGTTCCTTGCCCATGTGGGGTTTTTTTATATGATTTTGTTCCGAGTTTTATGAGAGGTTCAGAAAATTGCACCCAGATTGGGTTCACTCCATATTAATGGTGCTGGAAGGGGATGGGTTTGAGGGATGGGGAGAAGAGAAGCCACCAGCGAGGAGAGGGGGGCTCTGTGTCAGGTTTAGCCACTGGTTAGTTCTAGATGTTAAAATTCCCATCCTGCTTGCACATCTGTAAGAGAATCCTCTTCCCTCTTATTTGCTTTTGTTTGTACAGTTTTAGGTTACATGAATTAAATAACATTTCCACGTATTTAAATGACCTGCCAAACCCCAGCTTTCAGGATTCCAAACCCTCCCTGCCAAACCTGCTGCCTTAGGTTTTTCATTTCCTTGAACAGTCCTCTTTTTTTTTTTTTTTTTCTTTCTTTCTTTCCCTCCTAACAGCAAGAATGTTCTAAAATGTTTATCAAGCCTTGCTCTTTTCCCTGAGAAACTCCAAGGATAATTACATTTCATAATTATCTGCCGCTGCCTGGAAGAGCCTTGTTCACCCTCTGGACCTGTTGTTCTGTGCCTGTTCTATCTCGTGCAGCAAAATTCTCCTCAGCTCTTTTAAACAACATTAATCCCATCAAAAGGGGCTCAGATAATGTCATCAGCCCTGACACAGCGCTCTCAGAATTCCCTGCCTCTGCTGAGGTGTAATGTCCTCGCAGGTGTAATTGAATTATGTCAAGAGGATTTTCTGGGTGGGAATAGAAAGGGAACATTTAGGTACAAGATGGTTTTGTTTCAGCCTAAGCCTCAGCAGCTGCTGTTGGGTGATTGTTTGTCTCCACCCCGTTGTTACGAGAGCTCATCCCTCCCCAGGCTGAATCCCAGAAGGGTTTGGGTTGGAAGGGATCTTAAGGATCCTCCAGTCCCATGGGCAGGGACACCTTTCACGAGCCCAGGTTGCTCCAAGCCCCGTCCAACTTGGCCTGGGACACTTGGAATAATGAGGCCTCTGCAACTTCTGGGCAACCCTTCTGCTTTCCCTCTCCTCCTGAGCCACATTCCTGAACCAGGATAAAGGAATGTGCTCTAGTTCTGGCTGGTTTCTCGCAGCTGGAGAAGCTGGGGTGCTTTGTTCAGCTTGAAGCTGTGTGAGCAGCCAACATGAGGTGAGTGGAACCCCAGAAAGGGTCCCTACAGGAGAAGCACAGAACAGAATCATTGAATCACAGAGGTGGAAGGGGCTGGTGTGGATCAGGACAGGGAAAAGTGGCTGGAGCCTTCTCCTGGGGGTTGGAGCTGTGGAGGGAGAAGGAAGGCTCCCAAGGCACCTGCTCTGGGAATATTTGATCCACAGTTCCTAAAGATCATCTCTCCCCATCCCCAAAACAGCATTTTAGCTCAGATTTGGCTCCACTGCCCCAAACCTTGCTGCTGCCTCACTCCTGGGAGCGGGCCCCACCTTCCCGGGGAGAACATCGCTGGTGGGGTGAGTAAAAGCGCCGGAATTCGGTCATCTGTTAATTTTATTAGCACAGTAAATCCTCCTGCTCTGAGCTGTTATTTGTGGAGCCCTGAGTGCAGAAACTGCTGGATTTATTGCCTCTGGTTGCTTCATTATCTATTTAAGATGCAAAGCAAACCATTATGTTTGTTGCATTATCTTTGTCAGACTTTATTGCTCTCGTCGCTCGTGAGAGCTTTAGCTCTGTTCTGCCACGTCTGTGTGAGCAATAATTCTCCACAGGTTTTTTCTAAACATCCACTTCTTTTTGGAAGTGCTGTGGAAGCCTGACAGCAGCAATATTTGTACTCAGTAAATCACTAATTTGATCTAAAATATTACGGAAGGAACAGCTTCGTTTGTAACGGAGCCGTTGTCCTTTTTTTTCCTGCAGTCAGCTCTTGTTTGAAAGCCTTTCAGGAAGGAAATGCACATTTGTGAGAAATCCGAGCTGTTTGAACTTTGTTCTGGTTGCCTTTAGATGCATCCAAACTAGGAGAGAGGCGATGAGATCTAGAGGTGACACAGAGTTATCCCCAGAATTCCAGGTGGATCTGGAGGCTGTTCCTTCCTATCCATGTTCTGCAGGAGAAATGAGTCTGTACCTGATTTGTTCACCTTCTCAAAGTCAATCATTTCTGCTAAAAGAGCAAAATTTTGAATCTGGAGCGAAGGCAAACCAGTTCCTGGTGTATGATGGGCTCTGCCCATTTCCTTTTTGAAAGACAAAAGTTTTTATTCACCTCCTTTATTCGAGATCTACATGAACTTCCGTGGGTGGCATTTCAAAACAACGTGCTCAGACCTCAAGTGAGCTTTCATTCTTGTTAATTGCCTCCCACAGAGCTTGTGAAATGGGTGAAATCGGTAAAAAAAAAATTGTCTGGAGTGTTCTGGTATTTAGGAAAATGCAAAGATTGACAAGGTGCATTTGTACCTGGAGAGCCCCAGCATTTCCTCCTCAGTCCTGTGGACTGCTCTGTGTTGTGCTTTTCAGAACTGGGACTCATTTTTTGACTGCCACTGCAATGTTTTTCCCCCACCTCAGACACTCCATAACTTCTCTCCTTTCAGAACAGTTTATTAGAAGGATGGAAAGCAGTCAAACACTTCCCGTCTCCTGACGCTGCATAGGGAAAAACTATTAATATTTGATGCTAATCTTTCTGCAGGAGACCAAACACAATTCTCTGCAAAGAGGAATAAAGTACAGCACAGCTGAGCCTGCAGAGGAAGTGTCCAGAATTTGGTGTCCAATTGTCTGGAATTTTAATAATTTGCTGAATTGCGTGATCGCTGTTCCAAATAACAAACCTGAGTGCTCCATACAGCATGTTTGATGCAAAATGGAATATCTGGTGGCTTTTTTCCTTCAGGTTTCTTGTTATTCTCATGGCAAAATCACCCAAACTCCTCAGGCCAGCCGTGGCCTTCAGAGATTGCAGAGACAGAAAGGAGGTGGCAGCTTCCCCCTGAACAAGGCAGATTTTACTGCCCCTCTAACCAGGCCATAAGGGTGGGTTGTAGCATGAAACTGGGCACTAAAATCTCCATCAGTGCCTTTTGTTTTCTGTTATTGTCCTCAGTGGTGATGAGTTCATGGAGGATTGGTTTTTATGGGAGAGAGAAGTAAAAATGGGGGGGGGAAAAGCCACCGGAGCAGTGTTCTTGCATGTAAAGGTACAGTTTTTAAGAGCCCTCTTGATACAGATAGACACAGGATTATTGCTAAGTTAAAGGGGAAAAAAAGCAGCAGAGCATCTAATCTGGATGGATCTCTGATCCTAATAAAAGTATCTGCTAGGAGACTGTTAAATCCTAAATTTCTTTTAATGTGATTTGTGGTAATTTCAGCTGAGATGTCCAGTATAAAACCTGAGGCTGTTTCATGATTGCACAGAGGATGAATTTAAAAAGGGTTAATAAAATTCCCGGTGTTCTTCATATTTTGTGTCTTTTGCACAAGACAAAAGCTTTTGGCAGCTCTAACAGGGGAATATACATAAATATATATGTAAAAATATAGTGAGATGATATATAGAAAGAGAGCTCTATAGCAAGCCTATCAAATAACTGCTGATCTCACAATGCTGAGAAAAAGGGAAACCCCCATTTTTAGGAGAAAATCTAGGGTTTATTACTAAGACCAGTTTAGGATTGATTTAAAACCAGTGAGTCAGCAGAACCACAGCATCATGGAATGGTTTGGGCTGGAAGGGCCCTTGAAGCTCCTCTCATTCCACCCCTGCCGTGGACAGGGGACACCTCCCAGGTTGCTCAGAGCTCCATCCAACCTGGCCTTGGACACTTTTATTAGCCAAAATCCTGGATTTTTCTCCAGACAGAACTCCTCGATGTGGTTCACTGTCCCGAATCCAGAGGACTTTGAGTGGCTGAATGGTTCCTCCAAATCTCACCCTCCCGACTTCCCACCCTGGAGTTACTCCCCGCTTGTCTCTAATCCTTCCAGCCCTGCTATGCTGTTAAATAAGAAGCCACAGAGCACTAAAAATACCGAAATTTCTGCCTCTCCAGCCTCCCTGGCTGCTCCTACTGGGCCTTCAAGCACACCTGGGTTGCCTCTCGCAGCACTTTGTGCCAACCCTTGCGGGCAGATCCCTCCTGCTCCCGCGCTCTGCTCCGCGCGCTGCCGGAGATCAAACCGGAGCTGATTCCCGGCTCCCTGACAGGCTCCAGGCACCAGAGGAACAGCAGAATGTGCCTCTTCTCGTGGCTTTGTTTCCCAAGTTGTCAATTAGCAGCAGGGAAAGTGTCACTCTCGCTGGCAGCTTCAGTTCCGTGCCCAGATTTTTTTCTTTTTTTGGGTTTTTTTTTTNCAGATTTTTTTCTTTTTTTTGTTTTTTTTTTTTTTTTTTGGGAGCGTCGTTTGTCAAAGTGTCGCTCGTGGAAGCTTGCTGGGGGTTTTTATGTCTCTGGAAAATATTCTTAAAGGATGTTCTTTCATTATCTGGTGTTCGTTTAGACCAAGTGCTTTTGAAGTGATGTTGTTAGGCTTAGGAAATTTCTGAAGTTGACAACAATAAAGGAGGCTGGGAAGTTGAAATTCTTTGGTTTCAACAACAATGTTCTTTTTTTTTTTTTTGTTCCCCCCTTGTTGTTAAAATCTTTGACTTAGCATTTAAAAAAAAAAGAAGGAAAAAAAAAAAAAAGGAGAAGTCTTCCCAGTTTTTACATTTTTCTCATAATACAGGCAAACTCTTTCCCCCCTCATTTGCAGCTCTCGGTGCTGCTCCCGTGGCCTTAAGGATGCACTTTCCCAGCCTCATCCCTCCCAGCTGCTGAGGAGCTGTGGGGATTCAGGGATGTAGGGTGCTCTTGGGATTTGGGGATGTAGAGTTTGGGATTTTGGGAAGCTCCACCTGGGCTGTCCCTCCTCATCTTTCGTCTCGTGCTGGAGCATGGCTAGGGAAGGGAACGGAGCTGGGGAAGGGTCTGGAGCCCCAGGAGAGGCTGAGGGAGCTGGGAAAGGGGCTCAGGCTGGAGAAAAGGAGGCTCAGGGGGGCCCTTGTGGCTCTGCACAACTCCCTGACAGGAGGGGGCAGCCGGGGGGGTCGGGCTCTGCTCCCAGGGAACAGGGACAGGAGGAGAGGGAACGGCCTCAGGCTGGGCCAGGGGAGGTTTAGATTGGATGTTAGGAAGAATTCCTTCCTGGAAGGGGTTGTAAAGCATTGGCAGGGGCTGCTCAAGTCGAGTCCCCATCCCTGGAATTGCTCGGGCAGCCTGTGGATGTGGCACTGGAGGACGTGGCTCAGTGGGAGCACGGTGGTGGTGCCGGGTCGTGGTTGGACCTGATGGCTTTAAAAGTCTTCTCCAACATTACCGAGTCTCCAATTCCACGTTTTCCTGTCCCTGCTCTTCAGCAGGATGGCAATAAACCCTTTAATTGTCCCTGCAAGTGAAACCCCTGGGTCACCTTGTGCTCAGGGCTCGTTGTGTTCCACGGGCCCTGCTCAAATTAAATATTCATAAGGTACCTATAAAGTGAATAACAGAAGCGTGATCCCGGCAGTGAAGGGACTGAGGGGACTAACGTGGCTTTTTCTCTCCATGTAAAACATTTCCTGCTGCTGTTTGGGTGGAAAACTGGGGGTTTGCTGCAGCACAATCACAATTTCAGCTGCAGCAGATACTCTCTGCTACCTCTGGTGAGTGCCTGAAGATGTTCTCACACTCATCCTGTGATAAGTCACAGCTGCTGCTTTTCCTTTTACAGGATGCTGAAAACAACTGAGGGCTTTAAGGGTTTGTTTTTTTTAATATTAAAAAAATTCAAACATGTTTTTAAGAATTTTTAAAAAATCACGCTGCGGGAAAATAAGCATTTATTTTGTCCTCATTCTTGAAGGTAATTACCCAGATATTCAGAATGTAGCGCTTTAACCTTGCTAAACAGAAATAGCACGTGTGCTATTTATATATATTTTTATATATTTATTGATATATTTAAATAGATTTATTTATATATTTAACTATATTTTTTATAGCTATTTCTATATTTTTCTTTACATGTGGATTTATATGTTATCTAGGGATTTTCATTATTATTTAAAGTTACCTCAAAAACATTAAGGAAGCAGACTGGTTATATCCATCCTCCCCAGGTGAACATACTGAATATGTAGATGAAGCATAAATATCCATAAAAACAAATCCGAATAAAAACGATCTCTGAACATGGTGACTTTTCAGAGTCGCCACAGTATGGATAGGATATCCTACAAAGATGCAGGAATTAATATTACAATATATTATATTTTATCTAATGCACAGCAGGTATTATTTTTTAATAAAAAAAGAAAAGAGGAAAAGAAAAAAAAAAGGAAAGAAAAATGAAAAGTGGGATTTTTTTTGTCAAGTAACCAAATATTTCCCTTTGACGTGATCAGTTCTGCAGGATATGGAAATGGATGACTGCAAATGTAAATATTTATCATAACAAATACATCCTCTATAGGTTGATGCTATAGATGAGGGTGAAAGCCACATTTCCAGCAGATGAAAATATTTCCTCTCTCAGGTGCTGTTCCCGCACCAGAATAACAACAAAAAGAATGTTCTGATCCATTCCCCAATATGGAACTTTGAGTGTTGGAAATACATAACCTGGAATTTGACATTTTCACTGCGTTGCCATAATTTAAAAAGCTTCTTTTAGTTTTGCTCCCCCTTTATTTTAAGGAAAAAAAAAGATTTCATTTTGACCCAGGTATGCATTTGTATTCTCATAAATCAGCTTTATGGCATGGTGGGAAGAGAATTCAGGGTCTGACATCTAGAAGCAATGAATACAAAACAATCTCACAGGAGTTAACTCACAGGAGGTGCAGAATTCCAGCTTTTTTTCCTCCCTTGCGAGGAAATACTGAACGAAAGGAAAATCTGAATTACCTCTGCAGAGCTCTAATGGGAGACTCACTAAGAAGTGCATTAAAATGCATTATGAGAGGCAGAAAGCCTCACCCAAAATTATTCTCGTAAGATACTGATGAATAGTTGTATTTTCTAGGTACTGAGGGTTTAAATCATGGAATATCTGGAGCTGGAAGGGACTCGGGGAGGCTCTGGTTGGGCAGGGCCAGTGACAGCCTGATGGCAACACTCACCTAAAAGGCAGGAAAGCATCAAAGTGTGTGAGGAAATACCCGAACCTTGAGCTTGTGGGAAGTCAGCAGGAGAAGGGATGAAGTTCTGTCCAGGAATGGGAATGTTGGGCCTAGCAAAGTTTTCGGGGTGCAGAGGAGAAAGAGCAAACTCTGAGAAGCAGAATAATCTGGCTGGAGAAGACTTGGGAATTCCCTTCTGGTGAGGTTTATCTGTGTAATTCTGGAGATTTCAGTGATGACCTGCCTGGCATAAACCCTGTGGGGAAATGGGGGTCCAGGGAATGCTGAGGAGTTGCAGAGGTGCTGGGACTGCTCGGTGTGGGATCTGCTCTGAGCTCGTCTGACTAAAACCAGCTTTGATTATTGCTCTGTGTCACTGGGTAAGGAAATATTTACTTTCCGTCTGGGATATGTCAGTGAAAGGCGTGGGGTGGGATGTGGGATGAAAGGATATTTCCAAAGAAAAAGGGAAAAAAAGGGAAAAAAACCACCTTTGGATGCACCCCTAGCCTGCAAGTGGCACAGGATTTATAAACCACTTAGATCTGGGGAGGTTGGAACCATCTGGGGACCAGGGGGTCGAGGAGAGTTTGTTTGTCTGCGCTCTCTGAACGCAGAAATTCACTTCTCTCTTTGTAATTCAGTTAGAAACAGATATTAATAAGGAAATTTTTTTACCTGCATCACTCTGAAGCAACAGACCATTGAATACAAGGACCCGAAACGAGGTAATGATATAGTTTGGAACACATTAAGTCATATTAAAAGACAAAAAAGAGGAAAGTTCAGACATGACAGGATTTTTAACATGTTCTGTTTTTAATTTATGCTGTGTTTTCTTTAATTATTATTGTTTGTGCAACCACACACTCCCCCGGCACCGAAATTCATTTAAA
Source organism: Machaerirhynchus nigripectus (assembly GCA_013397975.1). Classification (NCBI taxonomy): domain Eukaryota; kingdom Metazoa; phylum Chordata; class Aves; order Passeriformes; family Dicruridae; genus Machaerirhynchus; species Machaerirhynchus nigripectus. The sequence goes on along the minus strand of VZRQ01007605.1, from coordinate 267,480 downwards.
ACTGTACAAACATCCGTGTTACTGTGTTCCAGATCTCCGTGGTGGTTACATTAAGAAACAAAAGAACAAAGTGAAGCCATGACTGTGAAGAAAAAAAAAATTAAAAGTTACTGCAGCAAAGAGAAAATTTGATTTTGATTCCTGAGGTTATGCAAGAACTACAGGAGAAGTGGGACAAGGATAACAAGGAGGGGGTCGATACCCAGAGTTCAAAGGTAGGCAGCTGATCAAAGGTTAAATACAAGAAAAGAAATTATTTTTATTCAAGTTAAATATAGGATGTCGTAACCTAAATAGGTGCTTGGCTTCAATTAAAACCCTTGGAAAAAGCTTTTGTGCTGTGGGGAAGTTCTCAAAGTCAGGCAAACTTTGGTTTTTTTGCTTGGAAAGACGTGTGGGAAGGGATTAGGCTCTCCAACGGATGGGATATCTCCATTTTCACTCCAAAATGTTTCTGGTTATTAAGGGTAGAGGGCAGAACCGAGGAGATCGATTTAGGATTGTAGCAAGCAGAGGTGGCATGGAAATAGTTCCTGTTCCAAGGTAGAGATGGAATAGCAGAGCCTGGAAAAGCATTTTCTCCAGGCTGGTCACAGCTCAGAGCACTGAACGGAGCCAAAGGTGGCAGAAAAATGGGAAAAAGGGAGCTGAGGGGGACAGGAGTTCAGCAGGGAGAGGGATTTCATGGAAGGAGTCAGATGGAAACTTGTGGAGGAGCTGCCTGGATGGAAAACAACAAAATGCCCTTCCCAGCATCCCTGCTCTGGACCATGGATGGGAATGTTGGATAGCAGGGAGGAATGGGAGAGGCTGGATGTGCAGAGCAGGAAATTCTGCTCACTTTCATTGCTGAATAGGAGGGAAATGTGGGAGGAATTGTGTGGATCGGAGCAGGAGGGAGAGGAGATTCTGTGGCTGCTGCCGTGAGGGGATGGCCAGAGCTGAGCTGTTCTGAGGAGAGGAAGTGTCACCACAGAGAACACTTATTAAATATTTATCTGGCAGTGTAAGTACTGATGAGGGCTGCTTTTAATTTCTCATTAATTTGTTAAAAATAATAACCAACAAAATTAAAGCTACTAGTGAAAGCAATAACAAGAAGTTGGACTTGAGGCAGAGCCCAGCTCGTTGCAGGTTTCCCTGTGCTGGCTTTGTTCAAACACATCAGGGTTTGTCACTCTCCAGAACATTCAGCTTCAGGAGAAAATAACACAAACCTGCAAATTCTGGCATTTTTAGGCAGCAGCTCTTTCGGATTCAACCCAAATCCCAAACTCCTCTATGCCAGACTTTTATCCAGCTATCAAAACCAAGATCCCAAGGCCAGGTTGGGCGGGGCTTGGAGCAGCCTGGGGCAGTGGAAGGTGTCCCTGCCCATGGCTGGGGTGGGATGGGATGAGCATGAAGGTCCCTGCCAACCCAAACCATGCCATGATTCTCCAAAAACCAGACATGAGGATATTTTTATCCATGGATACGAGGCATTGGCAGCTGTTACATCAACTCCTGGGCACACCTGATTTAATTCCAGCTGCTGTGTCCTGGTGAACTGGATTGGATTTGTGGGTATCCAAACCACAAAGATGTTGTGTTTTNTTGGATACCCACAAATCCAATCCAATTGCATTTGTGGATATCCAAACCACAAAGACGTTGTGTTTCGGATCCACAAAAACGTTGAATAAAATCCACAAAGATGTTGAATAACAATAATAGAAAGTCCCTTTATTTTTAAAATAAAAGCAACCTTTTCCTTTAAAAAAATTCCACAAAGATGTTGAATATTTTCTCTCTTTCACAGAAGATCCTCCCAGCTGTTCCCGTGCTGGCAAAGAAAACCACGGATCTGGAGGGCCTCCTCTAGATCAGATTCTTTGCTCTCCTCCATCCCTGGGGTACTTTCAAGACTCAGTTAATGGCAAATAATGTTTTTAGCAGGTAATTTTTGGACATTCTGCTTAAATTTCGTTTTTATTTGCCTTTCCTGCACTGGGTACTCAATGCGAATTTTACCCATTTTTAAAAAGAGCTGGAATATTTCAGTAGCTGCTTTCTGGGCTGACACTGAGTGCAGGGTTTATACTGGGGAGGAATTGGGGCTCTACAGCCACGTGAAAGGTCTCCTGAGATTATTAAAAGGGACCCCCTGGTCAGGGAGCATTTCTGAATCTCTTACTCCATAATTATTATAATGTGTATAATGCCTCCTATGCATTAAACATTCAACTGAAATGACTCTGAATTTGAGAGCAGCCATCTAATAAAGGGGAAAAAAACCCTTATTTTACCTAATAGAATTTAAAATATTAATAATGTAAGTAATATACATAGTGTGTGTATAAGTGTGTACACTTACCCATGCACTTATAAATTGTATATTTATATATAGCCCACACCAAATGTGTATTTAAACACTTCAGCTTTCCATGTGGGCTCATTTGAAGTGCACTGCATTGGATTAATTTTTAACACTCAGGCTGCAAAGACTCATAATTCAAAAATTCATATTGCAGTAGATTTGTGTTGGTAATTGAAAACCACCACCGAGCTTGGCTTTATGGTTGGAGTCACAGGAGATTGGTACTTCCAGCAAATGGAAGGAGGAACTTCCAAACTCTTCATCATTTGTCAAAGATTTCCTGGTTTGGCTAAAAAACCCCAAAGTTCCTCAGCTGAGAGGATAAAAATCACAAAGGGAGGGAGGAAAGGAGGGAAGGAAGGAGGGAAGGTAGGGAGGGAGGGAGAAAAGGAGGGAAGGGAGGGAAGGAAAGCACGGAGGAAAGGAGGGAAGGGAGGAAGGAAGGGAGGGAAGGGAGGGAATGAAAGGAGGGAGAAAAGGAGGGAAGCAGGGAGGGGAAGGTAGGGAGGGAGGGAGGAATGAGGGAAGGAAGGGAGGAAGGAATTCGGAAGGAAGGAAGGAANGAAGGAATTCGGAAGGAAGGAATTCGGAAGGAAGGAATTTGGAAGGAAGGAATTTGGAAGGAAGGAATTCGGAAGGAAGGAATTCAGAAGGAAGGAAGGAATTCGGAAGGAATTCGGAAGGAAGAAAGGAACAAACGACCCCAGCCCTCCTGTCCCAGCCCACCGTGCCCAGCCGTGCTGCCAGGCGTTGCCATCCAGCTGCTCCTTCCAGCTCCGAGGAAAAACCCAATTATCTGTGCGTGCTTCACTACCAGGAGCACAGCCGAGTGTGGCCAGGCTTTATCTCTTCCATGCGAGGCACTGGAATTCCAGGGCCTCTTTAGCACAATGACTTCTGTTCTACACAGCTACTCCACCCCATCCCTCCCTGCCACAGTTTGTATCCAGGAGGAGCCTTGCGGTGCAGGCAGCACTGGGGAACCCTTTGGGATGACGCTGATGGAATGAGAGCTGATTTTCCATCATTCCCTCCCCGCAGCAGTTAGTGGTGGTTTCCCTCTGAGCTGCCAGAAGCAGGTTCTTCTCTCTCCTCAGCTGCTGTCAAACGGCAGCGCTGCCAGCAAAATTCCAAAAAGCTCGGGGAAAAAAAAAAGGTTTGGAATGCAGAACTTGATGGCTTTCAGGGAAGGCTTCGTGCCTTCAGTGGGGATTTTCTGGTGGGGTGTGCAGCAGGATTGTGGGAACCCTCTGGGTGTTGTTATTTTACAAGTTAAGTGCTGGCAAGTCAAACTGTGAGGAGAGTGAGAGTTAAAAATCCCATCTCAGCACAAGCAGGAGGTTTAATTCTGTTGGAAGCTTCCCTACTGCTCAGGATGATGGAGTTTCATGGGATTTCCTGCAATGGGACACATCTGGGCTGGATCCAGACGGGATGAGGGACTATGGGAGGGGAGAGACTCTGCAGGGAGCAACCCCAAAGCAGCCAAGTGAGGTTGAAGCTGGGATTTCTCAGCCTGGGAGAGTTCCTCAGGAATTACTGTCCTGGGGACTCCGTAAAACCTTCCCCTGGGGCTGAAACTTGGGATTCAGGCGATGTGCTGGGCCTCTCAAAGCTGAGAAGAAAGACAAATGTGAGGTTCCCCAAATAAATATGGAAAACTTGGTTTTTTGGAAGCCTTTGGCTGTCCCTAATGTTTGAAATGTCAGATGAGAGGGTGCAAAGTGTGGGACATAAGGTGAAAGCTCACCCCTCTCTGGAGCAAAGGGACACATCCTCACCTCTGCTTGCAGCTGCAGAAACAGGGAAGTTTTATTTGTCAAAGTATAAAATATAAAATTACTCCTAAATGATCGTTTTCTTTGCCAATTTCATGATCATTTCAGAATGAAGTTTCAATAAATTCACCCCTAGAATTGCACTAGCCCACCTCTGAGCTGTTGGGTTTTGAAGTTTTTTTACCCCAAAATTTTAAAGAAAGGAAGGCTCCTTTAAATGAATGTAAAGCGCAGTCACTGGGGGTCGCCACGACCTCCAACAGCAGTTTATTCCCATCAAATTTAATTGTAAATATGTTTTCCCAACCTCTAGTTCATGTGCCACACTCTTGGGATAAAAGGAGGCTTTACCAGGAATTATTATTATTATGGTAAAAACACAGCAACAACAACATTGCCTTCAGTGAGCTAAACAAACAGAGACCAACACTTGCTCATTAATCTTAAAACTTCAGGTTTAATTTTACAGCTTCAGGTTAAAACATAGGAAACACAAATACCTGGCTGAGGTCATACAAAACCCCCTCAACTTCAAATTATTTTTTCAAGTACCTGAGTATTTTATTGATCAAAAACTTGAAATATTATTTAATGCTAAATCAGTAAGATGAAAACATTTGCTTTTACTTGATCTGGCCTTAAATTCTTCTCCATGGTAGTGACTTGCATGGGTGTAATTAAATTTAAGATGGAATTTAAATACGGGCAAAATTGCGCCTTCAAATCCACTTAGGTAACATCAGCTGCGTCTATTTTACAAAATTTATTAGATACGAAGGAATTCTGCTCTGAAAAAGCAGAGTTTTCCCTCCAGTTCTCAGCTTTGAAAGATGGAATCCTCCTGAAGTGTCAGCAGGGGCTTTGTGTGGCTGTGGCTGCTTTGTGCACAGAACCCCTGGGTGGGAGCTGACTGCACAGCTGGGGGTTGAGGGGGAAAACTGAAGGAGGTTTTAGGAGTCTGAGACAAGCCAGCGGTGTGGCCGGGGTTGCTTTCCATCCTAGCTCCACTGCAGGGTGTAGTTCTGGCCCAGCTGCAGCTGGAGCTTGGTGATTGTCAGGAGCTGTGAAGAAAGCACAGAATGCACGGTCAGTAACCCGGCCCTGAAGAGCCTTCCTGTGTTCCAGGGAGACACTGGAACCTCTGGAATTTATTCCTTTTTTTTTTTTTTTTTTTTTGTTTCATTTCTATTTGTATCACTACAACACAGTTTAACCAGCACAGATTTGGGAGTCTGACCATGGCTCTCTGATCCCCTCCTTCATCCACAGGCGCTTTTAGAACTGAGGCTGCTTTTATTTTTAAAACAAAGGGATTTTCTAAAAGGCAGCCAAACTTGGCATAGACTGTAATTCAACCGTGCATATGAATTTTTTTCCATCAGAAAGTCAACAGCGGAATGAAACACTTCCATTCTCTTTTATATTTTTAACTCTTCTTTTGTTGTTGTTGTTATGTGCAAAAATTCCATAGTTCTGGCTTTCTGTCAGAGGAGAGGAAGAACTAAAACATGAGAGAATGCTGAATTCCAGAATCATTGCCTGATGGCAGCCTGTGCACCTTTCTGAAATAGGCTCTGTTTTAAATATGGTAAACATACAAATATTTGAATATGCTAAATAGATACATTTTCAAAATATTTAAAATGTGGTAAATATACAAATATTTTAAGTACGCCAAATGTATAAATATTTTAAATATGGCATTGCAGCTGAATCTCCGCAGGTGTCAGAGCACAAATGCAGGTGGGAAACCTTTTTTAACCCTTCAAGCAGCTCTCACCTTCTTGCTGACGCTGTAGGCCAAGGTGTGGGATGATGGGATTGTCCCCCCGTTCTGTGACACTGTCACCTGCTGCACCTTGGTGGGCACCCCCAGGACTTTGATTTCAGTAAACATCAGGTGGTTTGGGTCGGTGTAGTTCTGATGCAGAACTGTGATTTCCAAAACGGTCTGAAAGGAAGAGGGAAAATACCAGAGACTGGGATTAGAGTGGGACAAATCCAGAGCAGCTGTGGCTGCCCCTGGATCCCTGGCAGTGCCCGAGGCCAGGCTGGACAGGGCTTGGAGCAGCCTGGGGCAGGGGAAGGTGTCCCTGCCCATGGCAGGGATGGGAATGAGATGATTTTTAATGTCCCTCCCAACCCAAACTATTCTGGGATTCTATGAAACCCACTTGAGCTTTCCATTTGCTGTCCTCACCCCAGGGTTTTTTTTTCAATTTTTTTTCCTAATACCTATGTGTTGTTATTTATTTTTCAAATACTGAAAGCTTTCCTTCACTTTGTTAGTCTGGCCAAACCCTGGGCTCTGTGGCTCTTTAATTGCCACTCAGCTGATTGAGGTGAGGAGTGAAGCAACAAGAAATTCTCAACCCCTGGATGGGCAGCAGGTGCTGCAGGACAAAGCCCTCCTTCCCTGCCCCTGGCTCCCCTTCCAGCTTCTGTGAGAGCTGCTCCAGGCTCTGCTCTTCCTCCTTTTTGCCCTCCCAGAACAGCTCCTTCCTCCCCATCACCTCCCTCAGCACTCACAGGCCCCCTCTCATGCAGTTACTGTGATTTAAAGTGGATTATGGATTTCTTTAGGAGCTGCCCAGATCCCACACGGATGTGCTGTGACATAATTCCTCGTGTTTAGTGCTCAGAGGGTGAGTGCTTTTCACTGTTGGTTGATTCAAGACCTCTTTAATTAGGCTTTTCCTTACCGAGTTTTTGTAGGAGCAGGGAAAGGTGCATTTATTTTTAATCCCCTTACAACTGCAAATACCGAGTGTTAGCAAAACAAACTCTCTGCCTCAGCAATTAACACCCTTTTATTTGACAAAGACAGAATTAAATGAGAAAGAAGAACAGTGTGGGTAAAATTAGAAGACATTGTGGCACACTGGAAAGTAATGAAATAAGAAAGTGTGTTTTCTGCTGCAACAGAAAGAGCTTTTCTTTTAAGCCAGAAGTCCCTATAATTAGAGTCTAATTTATTTGCAGATATTCAGTGGTTATGATAAGAGGTGAAATCTGACAGTTGTACTTAACAATACACTCCAGAACCACTCCTAAACTCATTCTTAACACAGTTTAACCACATTTCTTGCAGCCTCATCAACTGTGAGCACAGTTTAATGTGAGGTTGGGATATGTAGACATTAGGAAGACCCAAATTAAAATACCCATAGTTAAAAATACAATAAAATCACCCAAAAGTGAGTATTTAAACACATATGAGCTAATGTGATTACCTGATTAGCAGTAAATGATGTTAGCAGGTAAACACCATCTTCATATGCATCTGTTGTAAAGAAAGAATAAAAGAAATTAAAAGGAATAAAATGTCTTTGCTACCTGCCTTATTTAACACATTATCAAAATTTCAGCTCAAGGGTTGTGTCCATAGACAACTTACAAACCTCAGGGATGTATTTACGTGTAAATAAAGAGAAGCTGTGCAATTCCAGAAGATGCTATTAGACATAAAATATTTCCAGTGTATTTAAGGTTTAAATGAGGACAAAAGGAGAACCTTTTAGAGGTAAGATACAAAAGCAGGCAAAGAAGCAGCGCCAGGAAGATCAGGGGAGTTTGGATGAGGAGAAAAATGTTTGTTTCTCACTGAAGAGTTATTTCCCACGTCCCCCTCCATTCGTAAATGCAATCGGGGTAAATGACATCTCAGCATCTCTTATCTGCAGACAATTCAGATTTAGCCACGTTGAGGAAGTTAGTGACAGCTCTCACGTGGTCTGTGGTTGTGGTTCCCATAGGTTTGGGGACGAATCTTTGTTAATCTGCCTTGCCTCAGGCCCAGGGCGCGATTTCATTTATACAACATATTAATTCTATAAATCACAGCCTTGTGGGGCTCAAATCAGGAAGAATCACGTTTCTGTGATGCTGATCTGCAGGTTTAATTTCAGTTTTGCCTCTGAAGGTGGGTTCAGATCCCTCTCCCAGAAACGGGGTGGCTCTGGCCGAGTCCATCCCTTCCCTCTGCTCCTCCTCGGACACCCCACAGTTTGTTTCATCTCTGCCCAGTTCACATCCTTGTGTTTGGTTTTGTCTGCTTGAATTTGGGCTTTGAATATCTCCAAGGATTCAGCCTCTCTTGGCAGGATCCAACCACTCCCACAGCAAAGAAAAAGGGTTTAGGGAGGTAAGAAAGCGTGGACATACCAATGCGAACCCCATCATCCCAATAAAGGTGTCCTTCTGCAAACAGAGCATCATCCAGGGCCACCGTGAGTCCCATCGGGTTTTTCCGGCTGTGGAAATCACAGTTTTCCCTCAATTTCCTCAGCTAATCTCATTCCACATTTCCCAAATGGTAATTTCTGTACAGAAACGTCACGTGCCACCCCACTGACCTCCCACAGCCATCTTCCCATCCCATACTGCTAAAGGAGACCATTAGGAAAAAAAAAAAAAAAACAACCCAAAAAGATCACTTAAATTTAAAATTTTCCCTTCTTCCTACCTGTAAGCAGTTGTATTAGCAGGTGTCTGCCAAGGCAGGATGTATCCACCTCGGATATGCAGGTTGATGTGCTCCAAAGGAGCCGATAAATTTTGGAGTTGCCCCCTAAAGCCAGTATCTTCCTCCTGTGTGCAAAAAAATGTGAATTTTTACAGGGGTTGTCCTTCAGAACGAAGTGATAATATTTCTCTAGACAGGTTAATTAGGAGTTGTTACTGTTACTTTAACTATTGACAAGAGAAACCCTGAAATGTTGGCCCTATAAAAGCCTGGCCTGGCCGTGGGTGACGGCAGCTGAACCAAAGGGGCCCGGCAGTGAAACACAAACCTGTGATTAATGAAGGGAGTTTTGATCCTGCTCTTCCTGTTGCCAAATCTTTTATTGTTTTCTGGGAAAAATTATGCAGCTAAACCTGGTTTTCCTTTCTTTATTAGAGCATTCCTTTACAAAAACCTTCTGTGTATTGTTCGAGGGTTACAAAAAGTGAAAAGAACTCTAAATTAGAGGTATTACTTCACCTTTTCATTTCTTGTAACTCTGGTCATGTTATTATACATTATTATAAAGGAATCGAGGATTTTTAATATTTCTTTAATCAGCTGAGTAGATTTCATGTTTCTAAGAACTTCTATTAAATGCAAATCAGGCAGGAGAGTGGTCCCCTCTCCCTGCCACGCTCAGCACCGTGGAAAGACAGAAAATATCAGCTAAAATACAAGTTTTAAAATACAAATTTTTTTTTTTTTTTAGGATGACTTACTTTGTAGTAATCATACCAGCGGGCACTGGGGAAATAAGCCTCCACACTTCGAGCGTTCTGCAATCAAACACCCAAATTTTAGGCACCTCAAATCAGTGAAGTGAAGCCTGACTTTAATAACTGGGGCTTCAAACCTCACCTGTGCCATCACGGGGCTGATGAGCAGGGCAGGACCCCACAGGAACTGCTCGTCGATGTCCCACGTGTTTCTGTCTTGCACAAACCTGTCAGGGAGAGACAGCGAGAGCTGAACCTTCCCCGAGTGCTCCTCCTTGAAGACACTTCTGTCAGTAATAGCACTGACTCTTTCTAGGGTCTGTTTCCTCGTTATTGCTGTTAATAATCCAGAGATCAATTAACGCTTGCCAGGAAGGCACAGAGATCCTGATGTGGCGCTCATTAGAGGAATGCAGCTTGGTGCTTAGCTTTAGGGGTTTTTTCTGTTTCTTCTGCTTTCTCAGCACGTTGAGACAACAAAACTCTGAAGGTCTTATGTTTATTATTACAATAATAAGATCCTGGACAGACCGGGACAGATTTTCTAATTTGAGCCACTATTTTCTGAGTTTCTTTGAAAAAAAGCAAATCACCACATGCAAAAAACTCAGTTTTTCCCAGCCAAGACTTGTTCTTTTTTACTGGAGGGGACAATGTTGTAAGAAAGAGAAAACTCTGTTGTTAGGGGGGGTCACAACTAGAGGAGTTTTAATGGGAATTCCTGGTCAGGAGAGCAGAGGAATTGCACTTACTCGTGGAGAAGGGGGCGGACCACGGTGCTGCCGTGGGCGTGGGCGTCGTGCAGTAAGGTGTAGAGATAAGGCAACAGGCTGTATCTGATGTTCAGCACCTTCCTGGAAACGTCCTGAAATCTGACATCCCAGGCAGCAGGGTCTTGCCTCTGAAGGAGAAGAGAGTGTTGTTAGAGAAGCCAGGTTGGACAGCCTGGGAAAGCTAAAAAGAAAAAAAAAAGAAGTCAACGTGGCCGAACAAACCGAGGAAATTTCTCCTCTGAAGCAGAGCATCTTCAGTTATTTATTCTTCACCTCAGGAGCGAGTGACAACAGTGGCTGTCACTGTCAGCCCCAGGAGGGGAGCTAAAAGGAGGAAAGCTGATAAAAACCCAGGGGAAACACGGTAAAAATGTTGAATGCAAAGTGTCCCCAAGGCTGACACATCCCCTGTACAGCACCCCTCAGCCCCCTGGGCCCGGGTCGCAGCCGGAGTCCCAGGCACCGGTGGCTGACGGCAGGAGAGCCCCCAGGCTTTGGGAAGTGCATGGAACAACACCTTGGCAAATTGGGTAGGACTGGAAGCGCCACGATAACCCTGAATCTGCATCTTGAGGCTCTCCCAGGCCTGTGGAAGGTGTGTGCTGCGAGATAAAGCACCCGGCTTTCACAAGGAGCCTTTTATCCATTAGGTATTTGCCACCTAAATAGCTCCACTCTGCCAGACCTGGAGCTTTCCCTGGAACAGAAGTGCTGTTGCCCTTTTTTTATTTTCCCAGTTATCTTGTTTTACAGCTTTCTCCACTCCAGTCCTTAGCCTCCATTCAGGCAATTATTTCCCTTTCCTTTCAGCAGAAATACAATATCTGATGGTGGCAAACGTGCAAAGCACAGAAATTCCTGAGTCTCACTCCAGCATCTTATTCCATTGCCCCATTTTCTCATTTATTGTGTAATTATGGGCAATTAGGGCTGAGAGCACCGAGGTCAGCTCTGCTCCTTGAAGTGTTTGGCTTAAAATCTCCACTTTAGCCCTGCTGTAGCTCCTTGGAATCCGAATGGCACAGAGTGGAAAATGTGTAGGGTTTGATTCAGTGAAAGCCAAGTTAGAACGTGCCTCCTTCAAGTGTCCAAACCCCAGAGCAGCCCCTCTGTGGGCATAAAACCTCCCAGGTGATGGGGAGGCTTGCAGCAGAGCCAGCATAGAAATAATGGCAATTTTCATTTAATAAAGAGCCAAAAGTCTTCTTTTCTTCTCCATTTGACTTGGAATGTGGGGAGTTGTTGTGCCAGGCCAGTCCTGCGTTGTTCTGGCTGGTTTTGCCTGTGTGTTTCAAGGGCCCAGGTGTTAACAACTATTAAAATATCGCCACTCACCCTTGTTCCTTTCCCATTGTGGTTCCTGGAAAATGGGTAAAATGCACCCAGCTGCATCCAGCGCAGGCACATCTCATACTCCGCCTCTTGGAAGAAGCCACAGATATCAGCTCCTGTCTGAAATTTTCAGAATAACCCAAATGGGAAACTGTGTTATCATGTCCAGCATGATAATAATTAAATATAAGTTAATAACTCATTAGCTTACATAAGATATCCCAAAGAGACTGAACTCCAGCATGCCTGAAAAGAGAAATAAATCAGTGTTACTGGCTGGGGTTTTTGGCATTGTGGTTACATAGAGAAATGGTTATTGTACTGCTGAATCAGAAGAGGGAAAAAAACCAAATAAAAGCCCCACAATTTCTCTAATGTATTGTGTTTTCCTGCTACAGAAAGAGATGGGATGTGGGTGGAGAGGAGCAAAGAAAAATGAGTGGCAGGACACAGGGCATGGAGGGGTCTGGTCCCAAGGGAATTGAAGGGGTTCCCAGAAGGAAGGAAGTGAGAAGAAAAAGGAAAAAAGGAATTGACCACAAATTCTGGTTGCTGAACCAAGGGAACTAAGAGTTCCCAGCACCTGGTGCAGAAGGAAATAAGACGAAAAAGGAAAAAAAATGAATTGACCACAAATCCTGGTTGCTGAACCAATTTTTTTACAGCTGAAATCACAGGAATACAGAAAGCAAGGAAGTGGAAGAGAAACAAACCAAGTTGGATAAAGCTTGGAGCATCCTGGGACAGCGGAAGGTGTCCCTGCCATGGCAGGGGTGGCGCTGGATGAGCTTGAAGGTCCCTCCCAACCCAAACCATTCCAGGATTCGGTGATCCCAGGAGTGCAAACCCTGTCCCTGCCACGCACCGACCACAGATTTGGGCAGCTGATCCCAGGCTGCCGTGTTGTCCCCCAGCCAGTGCCCCGACCACCTCCCGCTGCTGGGGTACGTGGAACGGGTGATGACGATCCCGCGCTCCTTGGTGACATTCTGCAAAGCCCTGGGTGGAAACCAGACAGAGAAACGAGTTACAGGAGAAATATTGCGTGAGAATTTGTTGCATGAGGGTGTCGTACTCAGACACGGAAAGAACCACGCAGACACCGTTCTGTCAGCATAGGAGCCAGGGCCAAAGAGGGGCAAAAGAGGGAAAAGAGGGCCTGGCCTCTTTATTCAGTCAGTTATATATCTTTTTAGAGACAACCATGGACTGGAGGATGGGGTTACCACCTCTCCATGACACTGGTCAGACCAAAAGTCTATCCTATTTCTCCGCCTTACAAAAAGAATGGAAACAATGCAGATCGATTAGGTAAACGTGGCCTATGTTTACAGAAAATGCATGAGAAACTCTACTACAGGAATGAAAACATCGAAAGACTGCAAAACTCAGGGCGACACGAGAGCCTCTGAAAAGAAATATGTGGGTTTGCATTATCATAGTGAAGGGCTGCATTTCATACACCCAACCCATTCGTGCTCTTGGTGGAGATTCAATACCATCCGCACACAATCCCAGCTGTGCTGGCCAAGCTGCAGCTGCAAAGAGAGCTGGCAAACAAAGGAGGGTTACAATACATTCTTCCAGCTCAGGCTCACTCCTGTGTGGGAAAATAGGAACGCAGCAAAACTTTTCTAAGGGCTCCTCGATGCGTTCCAGGGCGCATCGTGCCTTTCTTGACGTGCCTGAAAAGTTGAAGTGACAGTTGAAAAATCATTTAGCAAAAAATCAAAAGGCTCACAAGAGTGAAAACAGAGGCAAGCAGGAATATTCGACCTCTCAGGGTAAGTTTAGTTGACTAAAAGGTACTGGAATAAAAGAAAAAGGGTTGGGGATTTGTAGTCCCTTCAGAAAGACCAAGGTGACAGGATATCAGTAGGAATATTAGCCAGAAACTCGCCCTGATTAAATCCCACTGCTCTCCAATGAGAGCTGCACCATAATTTCCCAAACTGCTGCTTCAATAGGGCACTATTTGCTTATTTTTCTACAGGATTTGCAGCTTTAGTGACACCGTAATTACAGCAAAGATACACAAGTCACTTAAATTACCACAGCAATTAAACCAGACTAACGCGCCCCAATTATTTCCTCCAAGGCAAACAGTAACTTTCCCTGGATGCTTTATTCCTCTGTAAGGTGCTACCCAACATTTCCAGCCTCTGCTTGCTCTCCCTGTGCCATTAAAGCTTTGGAAGTGGCAGCTAAAATTTAAAGAGTGAAGACAGTGAATGTCACGTGTGGAACTGCTCAGGGGTGAGCACAACCTGAGTGTTCTGTGACTGGAGGCTCAGGCCTGCAGCTCCATGGGCCTGCCCACGAAAAGCAATTATTCAGGTCACAAAGGCTGAATCAGCTCCAAACAGCTCCTGTACTCACTAATAAGGGTTCTGGCCATGCAAAAACCTCATTACAAAATGAGCAGCATCAAGGCAATATCCTGAAGTTTCTGTGTTTAAAGGACGGAGAAATGAAATGACACCAGGGTACATAAAATATCGGTGTTCACTTTTCAGTAACAGTCGGTTGAGAGTTTTGTGTGCAAATAATCTTTCTGTTTGGATGGTTTAGTATCAAAATAAATTATTACATTTCTGCAGTTTCACAAGTACCCCCTCAGTTACTGCCGAAAAATAAATTTGGGACTGAAATATATGTATATGTATATTTTGTAGATAACATTTTCTATAAATTTCCAGTGTGGGAATATCTGAGTGAGCTGTGAGATTTATTGTAGTGATTTCTGTTGCAGTGCCTCACAAAAGAGAGGGGAATATTTCAGTTCATACTTAAAACACAGAAACGATGGCAATATTCCTTTTCCCATAAAATCCTTGTCTGCTCCACTGGTTTGCACACCAAGGTTTTGGCAACGGGGGGGCTGCAGGCGTGGCTCCAGTGAGAAACTTCCTGAAGCTTCCTCATTTCTGATAGAGCCAAGAGGGACCTGCCCCTGGCTGAGCCCATCGGCAGCACCCAGTGGCTTTGGGATAACAGGAATAAAAAAGGGAAAATGTTGCTCCCAACAGCAACTGGAGCTGGAGAGAGGGGTGAGGATGTGTGGGGCAGCCACCCTACAGAGCCCAGGTTAGTGCAGGAGCGGCAGGAGATGCGCCAGGCTCCGGAGCTGGGATTCCCCTGCAGGCCAGGGAGCTCCAGGAGGGAGCAGAGATCCACCTGCAGCCCCTGGAGGAGCCCACACCGGAGCAGCGGGATGCCCAAGGGAGGCTGTGATCCCCTGGGATGCCGGTGCTGGAGCTGGATCCTGGCAGGAAGCTGTGGACCCACGGAGAGAGGAGGAGGGGAAGAGCAGCAGAGACAGCGTGTGATGGACTGACTGCAACCCCTGTTCCGTGTCCCCTCCGCCTCTGCTGGGGAGCAGGTAGAAACTAAGGAGTGAATTAGGAAAGAGGTGAAGACTGGGGGGAATTAAGATTTGGTTTTCATTGTCATCATCCTCTCTGATTTGATTGGTTATAAATTAAACTGTTTTCCACAACTGAGCTGTTTTTTCCTTGACATTAATTGGGGAGTGATCTCTCCCTGTCCTTATCTCAAGCCACGAATCTTTCTTTATACTTTCTCTCCTCTTCCCAGCTGAGGAGGGGAGAGCTGGGGGAGCTTCGGTGGGCACCTGGAGCTCAGCCAGGGCCCAACCCAGCACATTTTGTGATGCCCAAATCCCGTGACAGCCAGCTGACGGCGCAGGGATCCGACATTCCCTCCTGTCCTGTCTGCAATTTCGCCCCTGCCTTGACTGGCAGGGCTGCAGCGGCACGCTGCCAGTGGAGCATCCTCTCACAAATCCAAACAGCCCTGCTATTTTCTCTCTTTATGGTAATACCAAAGTTACCAAGGGCTTTAAGGTCGTTAAGAGCTGTTCAGAAAAACTGCTCCTTGCTCACTCGCTGAGCTGTAAATGAAACAGCCCAGCTCCGTTATCATTAGATCGGGCGTTATCTAAAGCAGGCTGGGGACAATCAGAGGCACAGATAATGACGTTTGCCTTGCAGCTGGGAAAAGAAATGCTAAAAAGTGAAGCTTTCTGCTCACGCTTTGCATTTTAAAAGTCACCGTTCTCCCTTTTCACTGCGTTTTAAATAGAGAACATAACCGAGCCGTTCTGAAGTTCACATGACTGAAACACTCCCTTCATTTTCCCCTCACTGGGTGAGAAGTGTGAGGAAGATCAGAACCAATCTGGAGTAAACCAGGCTGTCCTAGCCACACCTAGAAACAATGAGTGAGTGATGTTTTAATTACAGCAATTATGCACGGAAGGGATTTATTGCAGCGGAACCATGGAAGCAGAGCTCCAGCTCAGCCCTGCACTGACCCCCCTCACCTTCTGCTGCAGCTCTGGTCCCACCACCCTTCCTGCACCGCAGGGGAGATCCCTGACCGGAATAACACCAGGAGCTGCCCAGCCCTTGGAGAATCCAACTTCTCCTGGAGCTGGGTTGAAGAACCAAATTGGATCACAGAATCACAGAATCACCAGGTTGGAAGAGACCTTCAAAATCATCGAGTCCAACCTCTGTCCCAACACCTCAACTAAACCATGGCACTGAGTGCCACATCCAATCTCTTTTTAAACACATCCAGGGATGGTGATTCCACCACCTCCCCAGGTAGACCATTCCAATACTTTATCACCCTTTCCGTAAAAAACTTTCTCCTAATATCCAACCTATATTTCCCTTGGCGCAACTTAAGACTGTGTCCCCTTGTTCTGTCAGTTGTTGCCCGGAAAAAGAGACCAACCCCCACCTCACTACAGCCACCTTTCAAGAAGTTGTAGAAAGTGATAAGGTCACCTCTGAGTCTCCTTTTCTCCAGGCTAAACAACCCCAGCTCCCTCAATCATTCCTCACAGGGCTTGTGTTCCAAGCCCCTCACCAGCCTTGTTGCCCTCCTCTGGACACGCTCAAGTGTCTCCACGTCCTTCCTGAACTGAGGGGCCCAGAACTGGACACAGCACTCGAGGTGTGGCCTCACCAGTGCTGAGTACAGGGGAAGAATGACTTCCCTGCTCCTGCTGGCCGCACTATTCCTGATACAGGCCAGGATGCCATTGGCCTTTTTGATCAGAGTGAAGAGAAAGATCACTCGGGCATCTTAAATAAACCAATGAAAGTTTTGTCCGTAGCAATGTAGGCATGGAATATCCGTTTGGAGCAGGTTTTGGAGACAGCATGGAATATGCAAAGCACTTACTCCAGGGTGGGTTTGGTTTGGGACCACCCATAAAGGTTGTGGACGTCGTAGTGTCTGACTGGGGTCCCATCTGCGAGGTATTGTTGAGCTTCCATACATGGGCTTTTGTAGGATAATCCTGCTGATCTGGATCCCAAATCTTGTGGAAACAGAAGAAATATATTCATTATTAATAATAAGCATGTATTAATAATTTGAGTTAACTTTGCCTTAATTTTCCTAATCTGTTAGGCATTCAGTCTCTTTATACTGTCACTTATTTATTTATAATTATGAAAATGGCTTTTCCAGAATGGAATGTTTCCAATATTCCTCTGCAGGTATCTGGGTCTGTGAATGATTTAAAAGTTCATTTACAGATGCTCTTACTACAGAGGCTCAAAGAATAATCACAGTATGTCAGAAAATACTTCAAATCTTTTTAAACGCTGTCACACCAACCACATAAACAGAAAAATGGGTGTGGTGGCGGTGTGATCTGTGTCTGAATATTAATTTCCTGGAAATTCCTGAGGAACCGCTCATGAAACCTGCACGCAACAGTAAGCAGCGAGAGTAGCTAATAAACCATTAATAAATAATTCCTAATTAGTACGACTTTACAGCAGCACTTCAGGAAAGCCGAGCTAAGAAAGCGAAGCATTTCAAGCATTTGACTGCTCACATAAATGGTAATGAGAGGAGACACATGGATATTTTCTAAATTTTTAATTAATTGCATTATTCATCTGAGAAAACTGCAAAACAGAGAGCTCAGTTCTCTGCCGTGCCTCAAGCAAAGCACTTAGACACAAAATAGGGAACAAAATCCATATGCAGCGAGGAGCTGAAAAGGACTTTATTTTTACAAAGTGCTGCACAGCTCCTGCTGAAGTATCTGGGCTTGCTGTGTGCCCATAACCTCAGAAATGAAGGGCCACGTTCAGTGAGGAGCTGTGGGTTTATAAACCCATCTTTATTTGGGCTTTTACGCCCCATATACCAGATAAGAATTTATGTAGGAACCAGGAAAACGTAAAACTGTTTTAAGGAGGGATCAGACTTACGAGGCATATAGGGAGGATTATTTAGGAGGTCGTTCCTACAGCCACCCACGGCACCATTCACAAAAGCTGCTGGTTCATTCATATCCTAAAAATACAGAGCAAAACCCCATTGTTTGCTACAGAGCACCATAAATTCTGAATTACAAGCAGCGTTGCAGGGTTCCTCAGGAGCCCGTGCAGCTGCAGTCTCAGTTGGACATCCCATGTTCCATAAAGGGGCTGACAAAAAGGCAGGAAAGGGACTTTCCGTGGGGGCATGGAGTGACAGAAAAAGGGGCAATGGCCGTGAGCTGCAGGAGGGCAAGATTAGATGGGATTTTGGGAAAGAATTGCTCCCTGGGAGGGTGGGGAGGCCCTGGCACAGGGTGCCCAGAGCAGCTGTGTCTGCCCCTGGATCCCTGGCAGTGCCCAAGGCTGGGTTGGACGGGGCTTGGAGCAGCCTGGGATGGTGGAAGGTGTCCCTGCCCATGGCAGGGGTAGGAATAGAAGATTTTTTAGATCTCAGCCCCAAACTATTCTGTGATTCAGTGAGTCTTTGTTTAAAGGGAACAACCTCCAAGACTGTCATGTCCAACACATCCTTAATGAGCATTAACATGGGATACTTCTGCCAGAGCAGTGCAGGTACTGGGAACGGGGAACTGGGAACCGGGGCCCTCTCCACCAGTGTCTGGCAGAGAAAAACAATCCAGAAATCGGATGCATTTCTACACTTACAATCCACAGGCCATCGAACTTGAGGCTTTTGGAGGTGTTGGGGTTGTTGTAGACCTCCCAGATTTCCCTCTTCCACCACTCCACCGTGGAATTGCGGAAGAAGTCTGGGAAAGCAGCATGTGCTGCGTAGAGCTGTAAAAACAGAAGGAAAACAAGTCAGGTAAGGGGACTGAAGGGATCCCATAGTTAAAATTCTGGAATTTTAAAAAGAAATTTTTAAAAAGGCAAAAAAATATTTACTTGTTTGCAGATTTTTTTTGGCTCTTAGGATGACTTAGCCAGTTTCTGCAACTTATTTTTCCATGAGATTTATCAACGACTCTGCTGCTATTTTCATTGATTAATTCCATTAATAATGTCTATATTTGAGTCCAGAACCAAACCATGTCAGTACTTACCTCTATTTGTGTTTCATGAGGCAGTGAGTCATTGATTTGGACATTGGGAAGAAATGACCAGACCTAACAGGACAAAGAATATTTCAGATTATCCAGCCACACTGAATCCAAACTGAGCATCAACAACACACAGGTTTAAATACTCTTCCCTGGACAGTACCTTGGAATATAAAATCTCATTGGTACCAGGCCGTTTTATGAAGACATCATTGTCCACACCTCTGGAGAAGGCAGGATAATTGGTTTCGTTCCCAGAAATGGCTGGATCCTACAATTAAAAACACTTATGCTCGAAACTCAAGTTCAATATATTCTCCATTTTGTGATGCTATGTTGAAATTGAAAAGCAATGTTCCAAACTGACCAGGATAATGATAAATCTCATTCCTTCTGCTTTGATTTTGTTGATCAGAGCCGGTAACCCAGCAAAGTGTGTGCTAAGGGTGAAGTCTATTTGCCTCTCCATGTAGTCAATATCTGAATATTGGACATCCTGCAGTTCAAAAAAAAAAAAAAATCAATTAATTTTCAATGATTGTCTGCCCTTTTTTTGCCAAATATTGAAAATTGGCCAAAGTAAGTAAAATAGGGAACTTTTGATGCGTAAAATTGGAAGCAGTGGTAACTTCAGGCTGAAGTTGCTAAATGAATATTACACATCTATCAGCAATCCAAAACAAAATAAACCTTTTGCTGCTGCATCTGATCTGAGGGTAGGAATTGATAAAAGATAGAGGAAAAATCTGGATTTGCCCATTTGTATGTACACAGAAACTGCACACATTATTTCCAAATCTGTACGAAAACAGTGAAAACAGCTGTTCTGTATTGAAACACTGACATTATTATATTTGAAATGAAGTCACATTCAATCTAGAGCATAATTTTGTTAGATCTCTGTGCTATTCCAACTATCCCAGCAACAACCTGGGCCAAAGCACAGCTGACATGACACAGAGCATCACAGCATTGAAATGATGCTGCTTCATTCTTTTCTCTGCTTGTTTTTCTTCTTGATCACTGCTCCTTCCTGTCATTCTTTGGTGTGAATGATAAAGAAAATTAGGCAACTTCTAACACAGCCCAGAGCCTGTGGAACTAAACCTGCTCTTCTGTACCCCAGGGGGGTTTTTTGGGTTGGTTTCTGGTTTAGTGTTTAAATGGTTCTAGTCAACGCTACGGGGCCAAAAGCTCAGATGCTGTTTGCTGCCAACGTACGTAGGGAATCTGAGCTGCCTTCATTTCCTCCACCAGCTGGGCGATGTCCGAGTCGTTGGCGTATCCGTAGCGGCACAGCTGGAATCCCAAGGACCAGTAGGCTGGCATGACTGGGCGGCCAACCAGCTGAAAAGGGGGAAGGACGTTTGTGGTGAGGAGGTGAAGAGACACCAAACCAACCCACCAAAGCCCAGCACTAGTCAGGCTCCTACTTCAGTGTATTCCTGAACCACGAGCTCGGGAGTTGGGCCCAGGACCATGTAGAAGTCGAGAATTCCTCCGGTGGTGCGGTAGGTCAGGGCAGGGGTGGGCTGGAAAGTCACGTCTGGAAGCGGAGGGAAGGCAGGAAGTGAGAAAAGGATGCCTGGATTTGCCACTAGTGCAAAACACTGACCGCAAAAATGGAACACACGGAGGAGGATGGAGAGAGACCATCCACACAGGTCTGGAGGGACTGGACAAGGGGGAATGGCTTCAAACAGACAGAGGGGAGGTTTAGGTGGGATGCTGGGAAGAAATGGTTCCCTGTGAGGGGGATGAGGCCCTGAGGTTGCCCAGAGAGGCTGTGGCTGCCCCTGGATCCCTGGAAGTGTCCAAGGCCAGGTTGGACGGGGCTTGGAGCAACCTGGTATGGTGGAAGGTGTCCCTGCAGGGGGGTGGAACAGGATGAGCTTTAATGCCCCTTGCAACCCAGACCGTTTCATGACTGTACGAAATAAAGTGAAGGGTTTCTTACCCATTGCATTGCTGTTGAGCAAGAGAACTCCATGGGCATTGCCATCTTCTTCAAGAGCCATATAAAACGGCTGATAACCATAGGAATTCATCTTGTACTGCAAATGAAATAGGATATATTTTACTGGGGAAACATTGCAAACATTTGCTTATTAACATTTAGTAATAAATTCAATAAAAGACCAGACAATTGCCAAACATAGCAAATAAATTTTAATTTATACACCTAAACCCTACATAACCACGAAACAGACCTGCAGAAGGTCACTTTGAACTTCGCAATTTGAGTCAGTCTGGTCCGGACTGCTCAGGCAGGAAGGAAAGCAAAGGTATTGCTGCACTTAAATCTCACTAATGAGAAGGTGCTTCCTCAGGACAAAACTTTCCCTGCTTTGCAAACAGGACCAGGTGTCTACGTGCTCAGGAGGTACTGGTGGCATTCTGTTATATTTGATTATCTCAAAATATATTCAAACCTGAACTGGAAGTTAGAGCTATAATTAGCTGCTGATATTGCGTTGGCCATTCCCTGATAATTGGAAATTTGCTGCCTTGTAGGAAATAAGACAAATAAACAGAGATAAGATTTCTGCTTTACCTCAGTAAGTACTGAATTAATCCCCAAGCAATGGGAATTGTTCTGACTCATGTCTAATTTTCAAAACAATGAGCTGAGAGGAATAAAAAAAGGAGGAATGTGCTGTTACTCCTAAGCCATTTGTCACCATCCAACATCTGACTGAGGACCTGAGCTCCTCACATTGCTCTTGCAGGTCACCAATAATGAGTTTACAGAAGACCTTTGCCATGGAGACACCATCCAAATTGTAAATGATGGCAAATATTGTCAGAGCCAATGCCGAGTACCCACAGACATCCCAGCGGATTTTAAAGTCCTGCCAAATATTTCTGCACTCACTGGTCCAAAACTTCACATTTTCTTCTTCTTTGCCTACTTACAGCTGGAGGCTGGTCCCTGGTGAACATTCCCCAGGTGTGCCAGTTCATGTTGTGTCGGAACGTGGGGTGCTCGGCTTCCCCGAGCCCGTAGATGTACTGGGATGCCAAGCGGGTGGAAATCTGAATGAACATGTCACTGAAGGTGAAGGTGGGCAGGCCTGAATCCCAGCTGGAATGGGAAGAGGAAAAGGAAAATAAGAATAGAGTGTCCTCAGTGCTGTGCTTCTAGCAGACACTTTGTTTTAGGCCACTCTTTTTTCTCTGGGAACCTCACTCTTCAGTAAAAGTGGACTAAAACTGTTGAGGTTATCAAGAAATCTTAGAGCACATGAAATGAGGGGGTCTAAGAATTGCTGGAGAGTTTAGGGACACAAAGTCCTCTGTGTCTCTCAGAGAGGAATTACATGGAGGCATCAAGCACTGCAAGTTGGATTGTATTTTGGCAATTTAGTGAGAAAATGGGTTTCAGGACACTGCAATCGTATTTTCCTCTCAGACCCAGCACTGGAGCCACATGGAATAGAGTAAATAAAGTGCTTTTTACAGTTCACTGAACTTTCTGTGCAGATTACACTGAAACTGCGTTCACAGGTCACATTTATTATAAATCAGCATCTTTCCAGTTAGAAACCAAACTGCAGCCCGGTAGGCTCTGCCAGAGAATTCCACTGTTCCAGGAGCTTCAGTTGCAGGCTGAATTATTAGTCTGGTTGGCAAAAAGGAACTCGACTTTCAATTAAGTTTTGAGTACTTTAAGAAATTAGATAAAATTGGTTTTTTCAATAAAAAAAACATAACACATTCAACTGTTCTCTGTTTTCTAGCTCTGACCTAATCAAGGCAAAAACGAAGCTCATGCCAGACTTATCATCTCACATTACCTAAACCCATCTCAAGTTAGTTGGGACACTACTTCCTTCAATTTTTTTTTTTCCTAACCATTCCCCGAAACTGACCCAAAAGGCCAACCCTTAATGACCAGTGCTGTGGTCACCTAAGGAATACTTTGGGAAGTGCAGAAAATCATTGTGCCTGCCAGCAACTTGAGAAGCTCATCAGGAGCAGCCTTCAGAGCTGCCAGGGCTCCTCCCTCCAGCACGTCCACGGAGAGAAGGATTGGCTTGAAAAAAGCCACCAAAGCCTGAGAAGCAAAATAACACAGAGTGCCAGTGGCTTACATGACTGTCCCCGTGCTCTTGCGGCGGATTTGGATCCCGAAGGGTTTGATCTGGAGTGCCACTTCGTAGAGCTGGTCCTGGCTTGTGTTCGTGGGGGAGCTGGGGAGGTTCAGGGGCACTGGGACCTCGTACCGTGGGCGTTGGTAATCGGAGATCTGTGGAGCAAAAATCAGTTTACTTCAACAAGTCAGTTGTTTGAAGTCTGAATCTGATATCGATTTTAAAACTCTTGGTGTGATGAGTGTTTTCTTTCAAATGCATATTCTTGAACCAGTTCTTTCACAGGGTTTTGTTGGGGGTTAAAAATCCCAACCAACAAACCTTAAGGATATATTTTGGATCAGGAATGGCTCGTCTAATTATCTATATGAACCTAAAATATAAACTTGTGTTTAAAATATAGATGTATATGCTTTGCAAGTGTAATAAATAATTTTCTGGTTCATCTTTTACTCAACTTTTAGAGATCCTTTCTAATGTTTTCTGTATTCTGAAAGTTGAAAGAAGTCAGTTTTTGATGTCTGACCTCTTAGCTCTATATTATGAAACACATGGCAATAAATTACAGTTAAACAGCATACAGAATATTCTAGAATGAAGTAGAATAATGGATGTAAAAATAAACTGTAGAGCCGTGGTAGCACTTGCAGGTAAATTTACCTGCATGTTAACAAAATATATTCAGTTTCAAAGTTCCTGGTTGACATTACACCTGTACACTGACATTACACCTTTGATTCGTGTGATTTCCTTGTAAAAGGGAGTGTTAGGATTCTGGGATGAAAAAAGATGCAAGCTAAGAGCAATAATAATTGGTTGGAAGGAGAAACATATTTACACGAGGCTGCTGCTGTCTGTGAAGTATAAATTTGGCTACAAAAAAGCCCTTTGAATTTCCATAAATAAAACATCCCAGGAATTCTGGGATGGCATTACCTTAAACTGCAGCATGTTGTTGAGATGGTATTTCACCTCCAGGAGTAGGGTGCTGATTGGGGCCGTGGAATTGTCTTTAGCTCTGACCTTGGCACTGTCCAAGCTGAGGATGGCTACGATTCCAGTGGAGGAATAATTTACACTCTGGATGGAGTAAGGATTGCTGGAGCTGTAATGGCAGGAAGGAGCACTCGAGTTTGGCACCTCCTAGTGCAAACAGAAAGGAGTTCCAGGTTAGCGAGCCCGCTGGGTTTCTTAGCATGGAATCCTGTTTTTAATCAGATCTCTGTCAAGTGTAGGATTTGGGGGGAAAAATTAATGGAGTCCTGAATGAAGAAATAATACAGAATAATCTCTACACTGAAGCAGGTACAGTAAAGCCATCCAGTGAAGGCTGTACAAATGGTTCAGTCAGGAAACTGAATCCTCGTGCAATGAAGATGGGTTTAATTTCCCCTTCTCTGTGATCTTCAGATCAATCCCTCAACATGGTTTAATCTTGGCTTGTGGAAATTCCTAAAGCTTCCTCCCTTTTAATCCCATTACTCTCTGGCCGCCTTCAAGGGGATGTGCCCAAAACCCATTTCATACTCAGGTGACATCAGAGCAGATCTTTCACTGGCTTTATTCACACAAATTATTCTTAATATATCCGGTGAAAATTACGTCCTCCTCTTCTGAGATCTCCTGACATTTCCAAATGTCCAAAATTACAAAAAATACTTTTAATAGTGCAACAAAACCAGAGCAGTTCATCAACTACTTCGGCTGCTGCTGGTGCAGGAGCAGCCAGCACAGAATTTTGGATTTCATTCCTATAGGAAAGGCCCCAAATGGACATTTTAGATTTAGAAGAACATGGAACGATTTAGTTGGAGGCACCCTCTGAAGTTCAACCCTGCCAGGGCACGTTGCTCCCACATGTTTATTAATGATATTAACACATAAAACCACGTGTTAAAGAACTTCATGTCAGGGATCATGGATTGGGAATAGCTCCTTGGTGTGGACATAAACAACTACGTTCACAAATGAATCCAAATTCCTGCGGAATTCAAGGATTTCCTCTCAAACTGAGATCCAGAGGAGTTGGTTTGACTGAAAATGTCCCTCAGTGACGGCGAGGGTGACACAAAGGGGCCGAGCCTTGCAGGCCACGGTGCCACTGAGGCAGAAGGGGCAGCTGAAGATGCAATTCTCCTTTTTCATAACTCCAACATTATTTCTTTCCATCTCTCAAAAAAATATCAATTTTTTCCTCAGCTTCTGGTATGATTTGGTAGAATTTCCATGGTTGCCAGCTGGTGAGGTAAATAAAATCCACCGGCACTGGCCAGCTGAGGCCTGTGCCCCCATTTATTTAAACCTGACATCTCCCAGACTACTTTTATTCTGTAGCAACCACTAAGGAAAACCTTTTATTGTGGAAAATTTTTTGTCTAATTAGCTTAGAGAAATAATGACTTACTTCCCAGGTACAGCCAACTTGTTCACATTTTTCTTTCGTTGGATTAGGGTTGGGATAACAGTCGAACCTTTCATTGACATTCACATTTACAGTCCATTTGATTGTGTAAGATTTTCCCAGTTCAAGCTGAAGTCCACTTATAACAGCAACCTTATGAATATTGAACAATTAACAGTTATTAAATGCCACATCCCATCCGGCTTTCCTTCAGTCAGAAGAGGTGCTGGTGCTCAAGAATTATACACTTAAAACCTGAAAATTCACAAAATCCCATCTTGTAAGATTTGATACCATCTCACTTTTACGAACACACATTCCTGATATTTTTACAGATAAAATCTGAAAAATTAAGACTCTAAAAATACGGAATTCATCCCACAGCTTCCTTGGAAGCAAACAGGAATAAATCCAGGAATAACTGCATAACTGAACTGCCTGCTGCACTGACAGCATAACTTTGATGCACTTTTATGCAGCAGAGTTGAGTGCAATTGTACTTCTATTCCGTAATAAAATTCACATTGTATTTCATTAAAACAATGTTGGCACCAAGTACTGTCCTTTGCAATACGTAAAATAAAGGTGATGCAATTTTAAATATATGTTTACTCTCCATTTTCCTGTTACTGCTTTACCTTTCTCACGGGATCATAGGTGGTGTTAGGGGAATAAGTTTGCACGACATTGTTCTGAGACACAGAAACTGACGTTATTTCCTTCGACATTCCCAAAATCTTGATTTCCTCGAATTTCAGGTTGTTTGGATCAGTGTAATTGCTGTGCGTAGCAGTCATTTGTAGAACATTCTGAGAAATAATATAATGGTCATATTCTTATTTTAAAAATCTGCCAAAAACCCTCCTGATTTAATGTTTTTTTTTCTGTGAAGATTTTCACACTGGAGCATAAATCAGCCAACATCTCTTTCCCCACATATTAATTATTGCTCTGCTTGTTATTATCGTTATAAACTTTTCTACCATGTAGAAGATAATCTTCAGAGGCGTGTTTCAGCTTTTTTTTCTTGCTTGGGAAATAAGGAAAGGCTGGGGCAGGTCTGGGACAGGGCAGATAAACTCCACCTGTCTGGGATCTCGTTGGGTTCCAACAACCAAAGGTTCTTACTCACTCCTCCTGATATAAAAATACCATTTCCTATTCAATTTCATTAATTATTTTGAGATTAAGAGTCCAAGCAGAGGAACTGCACCATGGCTGTCACACGTGGCTGGAACTTCCTTATTGCTCTCCATGGGAACATTTAGGTTAATTTTTAATTCAGTGTCATCACAGTCGAGTGATGATTTGGCTGCAGGAGTTTCAAACTCCAACAGCCACCGGGGTGGTCTTATCTACAAATGATTCTTTGATTAATTATGATTTTAAAAAAGAACAGATTCACGTGCTTCACTCATGTTCCTCTGCGTTCTCTTGCTTGTTTTATGCTCTTTCGTCATGGCAAAGGAATGAATACCTTTACCAGATATTAATAATATTATCATTATTATTGCAGAAATAGTACGTTATCATGCTATTTGCAATCCCTGTTATGTGATAGTTACTGTCAGTATTGGATAGAAACACTCTCAGGACTCCACCCTGATGGAAATTAACCCTGCAAAGGCACTTTCAGCTTAAAATAATCAACACAAAACGTAACCCTGGTGTGGCCTCTGAGGGTTCAGACAAGGTGTGGGTCTTCCTCACTCTTCAGAGATGTTCAGCTGCATTTTCACAGTATAAAAATATATATTTTTTACATTCCCACTGTTTTCAGAGTCACAGACATTCCATGCTCCTCCTTTTTGACTCTGTTTTAGATGCCTCTTATGCTTTAGTGCTCTCTTGTTCAGTAAATATTGCTGCTGAGTTTATTATGTGAAAACAAATAGGAGTTATTTAGATACTTGTATTTACTAGGAGAAAAAAACCCAACAGATTTCATCCCAGTTAAATGAGAGTACTTTGAACACGATTCCTCTTGGCTTTGGCAAATATTTCTTTTTCCAGCAAATCTTAGAGGGGAATAAAGAGAGAAAACAATGCTCTTGGAAAGACACCGGATAAGAATCAGAAATTAAAATAAGACCATTTAAAATAAAATACTTACATTGGAAACTTTAAACTTGTAGTAAATGTAGGCTTTTTTCTCAATTGTACCTAAAAGGTAAAGAAAGAAGTTACACCTGGAGTGCAGAAAAGAATAAAATTAAAATAGGGCTGTGCTGCTAGAGACCAATAAACTCTTAATTATTAGTACTGCATTCAAGGCTGCACTAAGCAACTCAAATATTTACTAATGTTTCTTTGAGGAACTGAAGTGTCCCTTTTTCCTTTGGCCAGTCTCCCAGGAGATCTAATTTTTTCCGCAGAAATTCACTGAAATCAGCTCTTCTAAAATGTAGTGATTTTTATTCTACTGTTATTTTTATTCTACTGTCATTTCTTCTCAGTTCGTCTTAAATATAAAAGTCTGGGTCAAAACGAATCCTTTAAAATACCCTAAATAAGGGTTCTTCATTCAAAAATAATGGTGGTGATGATGATGAAAATAATAGTTAGGATAAATGTCATGGAACATTACGAAAGGAAATAACATATGACCAGGAAAAAGGAATACAAAGTGTGGTCAATCTGGCAGCTTTTCCCATGAACAAATGCTGTCACCACGAGCAGATTGGAAATGGTTCCCCTGAAAAACTGCAACTTGTACGTTCTGGGCAGGCCATAAACTGATAAAATGCTTTCTGGCTTTGTTTGGCAGCAGCAGTGAGGGCAGCAATGGCTTTGTTATTGGAGGCCAGGGGAGCTCATCGAGCTGTCACCCCCATGCACAGCAGCCACCCAGGGCCTGCCGTGTTCATGGCACCAATAACCAGCTGAGTCACTGCTCTGTTTCTTAAAAGCATCCCTAACTCTCATTAAATTCCAAAAAGCAGAGGCTTGGGAGTTTTCCTGGGAGATGTGATTGGTGTAGGCCACAAGGAAAAGGAGTTGTGCGAGTGTGATGCACAAAGTTTCCCTGTGCTGATATTCAGATACCTCCCTGGATGGGCAGTGGTTTGCCCAAATCCCATGGGAAAACTCTGTCGCCTCCTGACAATCTAAAGATTTCTCCTGAAAACCAGAAGTTTTACCTTAGAGGTTTGACCTTAAAGTAGAGGTTTGTGTCCTTTTTCTCTACTTGTGTCAAATTAAGTTGCTACTTGAATCTTACATTAATAATAGTCACAGTTTTCTACTTAAAAGTGAGGCAAACATTTTGATTTATGAGCAAGCAGCAGCAGTGTGTTACAATTTCTTCTTTTCAGCAGGAACATTGGAATTTGCGCATATTAAATCTTTAAAAATCATGTTTATTTCACTATTGATGGCTGCTCACCTGTAGATTCTCCATCATCCCAGAACAAATCCCCAGAAGCTGCATTGTTGGTATCCAGGGCAATTATGAGTCCCATTGGATTCTTGCGGCTGTGGAAAGAGATTTATGTGTCTAACAACCATTTAAATGGCCTTGCTACGTCCTCTGTGTTCACGTGAGGATGTGACACCCAGCAGGGTCACAATCCTTGGGGAATTGCCTTAGCTTAATCCTTGGTTGCCTTTTATTTTCACGCAAATGGATTAAAATACCCAGTGAGTTTAGAAATTTCTATGCAAATAAACCCACGACTCATCTCTGAAGGTGTGGAAGGGAGGTGTGTCTCCCAGCAGTTCCCACATTCCAAGGTGGAAATCCTAAACACAATGGGCTGCTGCTTATTTGTAACCTAAAAGTCCTCAGCCCAGCTGTGGGGGGGAAAAAAGCATAAAAGTGTGTTCAGTTTGGGAGCCTACCTCGCCACTGTGGTGTTCCCTGGCTGTTGAGTAGGGAAAATGTATCCTCCTCTCAGGTGCAGCCCCATTTTTTCCGCTGGGGTTTGTAAATCGTGCCAAAATTTTCTCATAATGATTGGTTCCCCCTTATGGAATGGAAAAGAGAACAGGAATTTTGTATCACCCACTGCTGGGAGTGTTTTCTTGAGTTTCACCAAGTTGTTCCTTACAAAAAAAGCT
The DNA here is from genome assembly GCA_013397975.1 of Machaerirhynchus nigripectus. Taxonomy (NCBI): domain Eukaryota; kingdom Metazoa; phylum Chordata; class Aves; order Passeriformes; family Dicruridae; genus Machaerirhynchus; species Machaerirhynchus nigripectus. The sequence continues at coordinate 238,086 of VZRQ01007605.1, read as the reverse complement.
TAAGTTATGTAAATATCTATGGGTTAATGGGCACATAAGATAAAATAATTACATATTATTATGATTTAATGTCGTAATCTGAGCCCTTTCTTGAGGCACCAGTTCTTGTGCTTATCCCACCACCCTTCATCCCTTGTCTCCCAGGTAACCCCAAAGGCTTTACTTTGGGTCTCTGTCCCCAAAGCAGGGCTGACCATCCTATTCCATCACATTCCTATTTAGAAAATGTTGCCATATCCCATAATATCCCCTGCATTTCCTTACCGTGTCATAGTCGTACCACGCTGCATCAGGAAAGTACACACGAGTGTACTGCGCACCCTGGGAGTGAATAAAGAGACAACTTCCCTTATTCAACTTAATCAAATAAACTCGATTTTCCCATAAAGCTAAAGTCCACTGTGAGGAAATCCTTGATACTTCTGCTCTGTGCTGTTTGCTTTCCTGGATTTCAGGACGGTGGCCAGACAGGAGGAAGGGCAATCCAAGCACAGTTTCTGCAAAGCTGCTGGGCTGTAACTGAATTGCTGCTCTGCAGAGTGGCAGCTCATCGAAAGCCACCCAAAGCCACAATGCTTCAAACCCAGCGAACCAGATCGTACCCACAAAGTATCTCTCTGTCTTCTTTATTTCCTCATTTTTTGGGGCTGGCACCTCTCAGATTCTCGCTTTCCCTTTCTGTATTTAACAAATATTTTATGTTTCTCCATGGCAGACGTGTTGCTGGCAGGAGAAATCATTATTTACAAGATTCTGCCGCAGAATAAGCCACACTTTCTGTTTTCTTGTTGCACGACAGAGAAGCTGAAATGCAGCAAGAGAAGCTGACTCCAAAGGAAATTCAGAGATGCTGCGAGGATGAGGTATAGCAGAATATCAGAGCAGATGTCTTTGACTCCATAGAGGACTGGAAAACAGGAGTGGGATTTAACTGCAAGATCTTCTATTTCAGCGGGGATAAAAACGTGCTGTGGGCTCTCTCACTGGAAGCAATAAGTGAAGAGGGGGAAACTGGTCGCTCAGCATGGCCCATGGTTACAAGATAGATCCCAAAACATCCAAACCTACCGGCTCAAGGACAGGGGAAATCAGCAGCCCAGGGCCCCACAGGAACTGCCTGTCGATGTTCCATGTTATTTCATCAGAGTAGAACCTGGGTACAGGTGAAGGAGAGAGCAGAAGTTGTTTTTTCCGTGATTTATATCAGCAGCAATCCCGAGGTTTCAGGGTGCTGATTGTCCACAATCGTGACTAAAGGATGTCATATAAAAATCACCTCCTGATTACGCCAAAATGGGATTTCATTGGGAAGTCATCTACAGATATATCCCAATGTACATTTTCACAGGACAGAGGTTTAGAAAGTCCCCTAACCGGATTAAATATGTCAGATTTTCTGGGTTATGAAACTCCCAAACTCACTCGTGCAGCAGCGGCCTCACGACCGTGTCCCCCTGGGTGTGAGCTTTGTAGAGCAGCGTGTACAGGTAGGGCAGCAAAGTGTAGCGGATGTTCAGGTAATGCTTGGAGCTGTTCACCAGCGAGGAGCTGGCTCCAAACGCAGCTGGGTCTTGAGACTGGAAACAAATACCCACTATTATTATTTCCAAGTTGTCAAAAACACTTCGCCGAACATGTGAAAAGCTGTTTCGGAGAGGCCGGGGTTCGGTGGGGCAGCTCTGCACTGGGTTCTCCTTCCTGGTGCTGCGACCTGATGTCCTGTCCCTCTGTCCTGTTTGCACTGCCCATCCCTCCTTGTCCACCAGGGTTATTTATTCCAGATTTCATCCTGGCAGTCAGGGTCATGCCAAGGAGCTCCCAGGAATCAGCCTGGTGGCTCACACGGACCTCAGTGTTCCTTGGTGGTAGGAACAACCAATGTTCATGAAACTGTTGCAAAATAAGTGTATTCCCAATTAACCCCTATGAAACCAAACCTCTCAGATCCCAGATTTCATAAAGACAGTTCTGTTTTCAAACTGGTCAGCGACAGATTAGAAGTGACATTAAAGGAAATGTGGTTCTGTAACACAAAGCAGTTTTGAACAGAAACCACAACTTACTGTGAAACCTTCACAGTTGTGGTTCCTGGAGAATGGGTAAAATGCTCCCACTTGCATCCATCGTCTGCAAAGTTCTTCTGTGGTGTTCTCACTGAAGCCACAAATATCTGCTCCAATCTTTAAAAAAAATTTAAAAAAAAATTTAAAAATCAGGATGTATTGGATGTACAGCGTCCTGCACCTCGAAAGGTGCAACACTTTTGTACCTTTCTCCTTCCAAATCCGGCTATGCTGCCTAAAAAATTAAACTGACACCTCGCTAACACTGCCCATCATTCTCCTTCTTCCAAATCTTTACCTTCCTGTTTGGTGATAATATGCATAGAACGGGAAAAAAGCTTCAAAGGCATTCAAATTTAAATCATAAAAAGGAATTCGGCTATTTTCCTTCTAATGGATGTCTCTGATTTGAAATGGTAAAAAAAATGGGAAGTGTTTCACATCCATCACTAGTGTTTAAAAATTACTGAAATAAGAGGTAGATTGGAATATAAAAGAGAATAAGGTTGTTACCCACATTTATGTCACCACAGCCACAAAAATCAAAATAAATGGCCCAAATCAAAAATCGACAATTGAAAAGAAGCGTTCAAAGGAGATTCCCAAAAAGGGTTCGTTCTGAGGTGACAGTGTAAGTGGTTATTCAGAGAGTGCTGGGTTAGATAATCTACTATCTGTTTTGAAAGGATGGCACAAACTGATGTCGTACATAAGGAATTCCAAAGAGGCCAAACTCCAGCATTCCAGGGATTGCCCATCTCAGGTGATCCCACGTCGCTGCGTTATCCCCCAGCCAGTGTCCCGCGTGCTTTCCCGACCCCGCAAAAGTAGACCTCGAAATGAGGAAGCTTCTCTTTCCAGGAAAGACCTTCTCGATGGCTCTGAAAGGGAAATGGGACTGGAGTTAGACCAGAAGACAACTCGGACATCGATAATTCTGTATAAAGCAGCTTTATACTGATGTGCACTGATTATTCATCCCAGGGACAGGGTACCCTTTGCAGGTGTATTTTAGCAAAGTTCAAGATATTAATTTGAAATAATCTTTTTACACAGCTCTGGCAATCAATTTGTGGCTTTTCCTACCAAATCCAGGCTGTGGATTTTCCCTTGGCTAAACTGGCTCAAACATAATGCAGCATTTTCCAGGAATCTCATTCCTTTAGCAGGCAAGTCTCGTGGTGCTTTGGAAAATGCTGGTCGTGCACTGTTCTGAAACCTTTACGCAGGATTTTAGGATGCATTCCTTACTTCTTACTGGATAAGATCATGGAATATCCATAAAGATTGTGGACATCATACTGCTTCCCCCAGTTCTGCACTGCGTCCAGGCAAATTGTCTTGGAAAACATGAGTCTGTCAAGAATACCTTGAAGAAAGGAATACAAATTGCACTGTTAAGGTACATTTTTATTATAAATATTTCCAATCTTTAATGCTTATGATACCCAAGCCCCCTTTTCCTCTTCATTTTTGCATTCAGGCAGTAAAAATTTACCAAAACCAAAATGGCTGCTTGTTGGTTCATCTGGCTGCTGGTTTGGTTCATCTTTGCTCTGTGATATTTCCACTCCTGGGCTTTGCACCCACGCAAGGCACTGAGAACTGTGCTCTGAATTCCTGAATCACCATCTGACAACACGCTGGCAAAGGTTACTTAAACCCACTGTTAATACAAACTATGAACTCTGGTTTAGTTCTGCAAGTATCTCAGAAACTACTGACAGTGCAAGAGGATCGTTATGTTGTCAGACATAATTAAGGCAATGACAATATCCAGTAATTATTTGACAAGAAAAAAGAGGCAGCTCTATAGACCACACCTGAAGTAAGCAAATACAGGCATATAAATATTATTTTCTGTCAACAGGAATTTACAAACCCCACCCACAAGAACTACACCAAAATCACGTGGCATCCTCAAAGGCAATTAAAATGTTATTTGATATTTTATTGTTCTGATTAAAGCAGCTGGACTTACGGGGAGTGTAAGGAGGGTAGTTTAAGTCATTCTCTGCACAACCATTTTTTGAGCCTTGAACGAAGTTGCTCACCTCATTCATATCCTGGAAAGGAAAGATGCAGGATGGAATAAAGTTGCCTTCATTCCTTTCTTCTAAAAAAGTCTCCCGTTCTATTCTCTTACCCTTTAAGGAATTATTAGTAGCTATTCTTCAACATCTGATCGTAAAAATACCTTTCAATCCAATAAAGACTTAAGGTAATAAACATCTGCTATCGTCTGTATTTTAAAAATAAAAATGGAAGTTGTGAATTACTCACAATCCAGAGCCCATCGTAGGGCACCGTGTCGTGGAACAGTTTGCACTCGTCCGCCCACCAGCTCGTGCACTCGGGGTTGGTGAAGTCTGGGAACACAGTTTCCCCTGGCCACACCTGGAATATTCAGAGGGAAATTATTAATTCCACTTTCAGTGAGAATAAATAGAGTTTATAGGATCATAGATCTGCTCAGGTTGGACACAGAAAGAGTAGGAGTTTCACTCTGGATTTTTCAGTTCCTTTTCTTCTAAGTCCTACAAGGAACCATGCACAGCTGAGGAAATTCTCAATAGGAGTTAAGATTATCAATTAAAAGGATAACATGGGATCAGGCTCTTCAGTTGCCACTGGAAATAAATAGGAGCTGGCTGATGAAATGTCCCTCGAGCCTTCAAATTACCTTTTAATATAAAAAAAAACATTTAGTGTTAATGTAAACAAAATGCAGGGTTAATGTGAGCAAATTTAATTTTAACTACAATTTTAATTCCATTTTTCTTTTAAAAAATTAAACTTAAAAAAATTACCAATTTTAATGTAGAATTAACGAAAAGTATCGTTTTCATGTAAAAAATTGAAAACAAGTAAAGAAAGGTCGGGAATTATCATAGTCTACAAGAGGCCTTACCCACTTTGCTCTCACTGATAGCTACGTGCCCTGAGCCAAATTAAATCCTAACAGCGACAACAGATCAAGTTCCAGTGCGTAGAACCACGATTACCTGCCCAACCAAGGCTGTTGTTCCATCTGATTCATTAACCCAGACTTTCCTCTGCGTTCCCCTGACGTAGCTTCCATAGGCTTTTCCATCAGCCAGCTTTTGGGTGCTAATAGCAGGATCCTAAAGAAATCAGGAAACAGCAAAGAAAAGAAGAGATCAGGATATTCCATCAATTATTACAATTATAAATGCAATAAGTACATAGAATAAGTAAATAATAATAATAATAAACTGTAATTAAAGTGTTTACAAGGGAAAAAAGGAGTAATTAAATGCTTACCAATATGATGACATATTTTTGTCCATAGTTGTGCAAATAAGCTGCAAAATCAGGGAGATTTTTAAAGTTCACTTTGTCATAAGTAAAATCTTTCCTTCCCTCCATGTAATCAATGTCAATGACTTGGGTATCCTGGAAGAGAAGGGAGTTCAGCTTTTCCAGGAGAAGTGATAGGTAAAGATTTTTATTAGCCCATTTTCTTCCCAAATATTAGCTTAATAGTAGGGTGTTTTTATTCTATTGAGGACATCATAAAATCTAATTTTAAAAGTTAATTGTACTTTGCCTGTGACTGTCAATTAAGACTAATATATGGTTCCATAACTGTCCATAGGACAATTAAAGAAAAAATGTTTCATGTGAAGAAAAATGGATAGAGTCGGAAAGAATAAAAGAAAAACTATTACAATGAAGTGTTTGAATAAATCTTACTGCAGTTAAGCCCTCCCCATCCCACGTTCTGATAATGGGTCTAACATCAGAATGCACAAGAACCTTTGGCACCACACATTTCCTAATCCAAAGCGATGGAGAACGAACCCGCTGTAGGATCCCCGTGTCCTCCCCAAAGCCCATACTCACGTAGGGCAGCCCAATGGCCCTGTTCCTCTCCACGACTTCCTTCACCTCATCCAGGGATCTGTAGCCGTAGCGGCTGAGCTGGAATCCCAGGCTCCAGTAGGAGGGCAGTGCTGGCAGGCCCACGAGCTGCGAGGGGACAGCAAAAATCCCACGTGCTGTTGGACACCCTGTGTCACCTCATCCCCTTTCCCTGCATCCACGTTCCCCGAATCTGCTCAAATAGCACACACTAAATGAGCAGCCCACTCCAGAATACAATATTTTTCCCCCGTTATTTATTTATTTTAGGAATTACCAGTGTTTTTTGGACAACGCCTGTTCTTTAAAGTGTCACTGGAATCGAAGCAGATCTCAAGAAGTGCAGAAGATACCCAGTGACAGCTTATGATGGTAAAATCCAGACAGCCTATAAACACACTCTCTATCCCATAATACTGCCATAGGAGCAGGAATTTGTCCTTATGACAGCAACAAGGAAACATAAATTCTTCTAGAGACCATCTCCAGCCCTAACAACCACGGTGTAAATTACAGATTAAAGAATGTTAGAGCTCTTGGGCCTCGGCCGTGGTCTCCTCTGCAGCATCCAGAGAAAAAAATGTTAAAAAATAAATCCCAAGCACTTCAGAAAAGTCTGTTCAATGCATAACCCCTGCAGGTGAAGGTACCTTCAGGTACTCCTGGACTACTTGCTCTGGAGTGTCCCCCAGGAAGATGTAGAAATCCAGGATGCCCCCGATGGTTCTGTAGGTCACAGCTGGAGCAGGCTGCACCACAAACTCTGCCAGACGAGAGTGCACAAAAACAGTTCTGAAGGACAGGAAATTCTAAAATAACTTTGCCGTTTTCTAATTGATAATTAGAGAGTTTACTGAAGTAAAAACCACAAAATGCCTAAAGAACCCAAAACCTTTAACTGAACTTGCAAAGAGGGGGAAATCAGACAACTCTTTTTGTGTTCCTATTTCCTTTATGTTCTACAGAAAAGAGAATCAGAAGAACTCCAATAGTTCAACTTTTTATCTTTTAATTCCGAGTACAACTTTCCAGCCCCAAGACGTGCAGAGCTCTGTAATACAAATATGCTTATCAGAAGGGACTAGGGGACATTTACTTCAGAGTTTTGCCCATGACCAATTTAATCCTTTATTCCAGTGCAGACCTGTGCAACCTTTGGATAAGTTCCTGACCCTCAGATTTGCATCAAAACCTTCCAGTTAAGTGGGAGCTGCTTTGTATTTCTCGCTGCTTGTACTGTGTATGTGAAATACTATTAAACACAGGGTAATGGTGCCCTCAGACACTGGGGGTGTTTTTAAGAAGGGACATCTACATCAGCTCACTTTTCATCACAATCCCACAGATTTCAAAAGAATTTTGACTGCACTGCTCGGAGCCACAGAGAAAGGTTTCTTACCCATGGCGTTGCTGTTCATCAGGAAAACACCAAAGGAGGCTCCAGTATTGTCTTCCAAGCACAGGAAGAAAGTTTGGGCTCCGTATAAGTTATCCATTGCCTAAAATAATAAAGGGAACAGGCAAGCTGATTAAAATCTAATAACAGGATCCATTCTGGAATATTTCAAAATGTATCACGGGTAGAAGTTGAAACGTCTCAAAATAGAACAAACAACAAAAATTTAAGTCCTGATACTTCCCTGTTCTATATGTTCTGTTTTTCCTGGTGTTATTCCTCCTTTATTTTCCATTAAAACAAGAGTTTCCCCAATAAATAGGTAACAGGACTGATGGGTCTCCAGGAAAGCTGGCAGATATTGCAGCTCTATTTCTGGGGAATGAATGGGCTCATCAAGGAGAACTTGAGAGGTGCTTCCATCCCCTTTCACCATAGATTAGATTTTGCATCTAATCTCTATTTCTATTCATCCTGCAAGGCAATAATTTTGATGTCTAATCTAACGAAATAGGAGAGTGCCTTGTTTCTTTTTCGTTTCCTTTCTAATTCTTTCTTTATTTCCATTGCTATTATTAGCAACCTAACCCCTTAGAGATGCTAACAATTGTTGCAATAGTTGTGCTTTTTCTCCTGAACAAGCAAATTCAGTTCAAATGAACAAGGAACAGAACCTGAGCATTTGAAACCAGCCTAACTTGGTTCTGTTCATTGTTATTTTATCTTGATGAGTCTACATCCAGTGGAGCCACTCAGTTAAGAACTATCTTTGAACCAGAGAAAAGAGTGAGAAGGAACCTCAAGGCAATGGCTACAAATTCCAGATTATTAATTAACTACATACAGTCATCTCACCCTCAGGTTTCTGTCAGTACAGCTCCTGCTGCAGTGGAGCAAAAGTTCTCTCTCAAAGCAGGGAGTTGCTTTATGAAGCTGAGGTAATGGTGAAAATAATCTTACAATTATCAAAAAATGGGTGTAACAGAAATTGTTTTATAAAGGGACAGCCAGAAAACTACAGAAACAAACAACAGCTGACAGACATATTTTATCTTGGAAAGAGGCGGCTGTTAGGGAGGATTTTTCCATAATTTGAGCTCCAAGGATGACGCTGAATCAGCCTGGGCCAACTGAACTGAACCCTGCAGGCAGCAGTGCATCAGGACATGTTGTTATTTGTGAGTATGTTATTTATTCTGATCATCAGCAGAAGCTGCAGACTCCTCTGTTGAGCTTTATCCACTGGTTTTCCACTGCACAACAACACAAAACTCTGTTTTGGAGCGCCCACCAGCACCACGGAGCTCTCAGTAACAACACCCAGTGCCTGAAAGGTCTTCAGGGCAAACTCGGTGGGTACCTGAATGTGTTCACTGCCCGAGAGGTTTGGGCTCCAGGACTGCAAAGGACGAGGGGAAATAACCCCAAACTTACTGCAGAGGGGCCAGTGTCCCTGCTGAAAATGGGCCAGGTTTTCCAGTTGACGTCGTGCCTGTACTGTTTGTGCACGTGCTCCCCCACGCCGTAGATGTTGCTGCTGGGCAGTTTGATGGAGAGCTGCAGGAACTGGTCAGAGTACTGCAGGGGGCCGATGGTCGTGTCAAACCTGGTGGAAAAGTGCAAAAAAAAAAAAAAAACAAAAGGAAAAAAGGTAGAATTTTACCAAGAATATTGTTGCAAGAACTGTTCCTGCTCCTTTTAGCTGGGGCTGGGTGGCCAAGTCTGGTCTCCAACCAGATCTTTCAGGTTTTCTCCCAGCTGTTGATGGAATCAGAATTCTTTTTTGGGGCTTCAGACGGTAAAAATGATGACGGAAGGTTGCAGACTTTATCAGAATAATCAGGATTTTGGCAATGAGCTGTTTTAACACACTGGTCCTACTTGTCCTTTTGAAAAGAGGTCTCTCTTTTGTTGGGCTGTTTTAGAGCTGGGGACAATCTGTGATCTTGTGCAAACAAATTTATCAGGGATTTATCTCTGAGGGGCTGCCCATGGTAGCAACAGCTTCCTTTGAGATACTGAAACTCAGAGTCCAACCTCACTGTTATTATTTTCTCTAGAGACCCAAATGCAAACACTTTCATTAAATTAGAGGAAAACCTAAGGAAAATATAGACAATATCCAGAGAGTTGTTTTGTCACGGTCCCACAGGTGTCTTACCCCCCTCCCTGCACCTGCTCCATCAGTCAGGCACTGCTGACTGCCAAGTCCATCTCCTGTGCCCTCTCTAATTGCAAATCAATCATTACAGAGGATTCCAAGCAAGAAAACAATACTAATAAGAGCAAAAAGTAACCCTTAATTAATTAAACTCGAAGCCTTGCTAATCCAGGTGGCCCAGCCCTGTGACAGGTAATCATTCCTGGCTGATTTAATGAGCACCTTCATCCTGGCACTTCCCCTCTCTGAGGGCACTTGGAGAGCTGCAGGTCAGTAGTTTTGGTTTGCTTATTTACTTTTAGACCCTAAATGGGATGAGAGAATTCAGTGTTTAAGTTCATTAAATATTTTACACCCAGCCTTACACGATCGGCTGTCCTTGGATATCACAGGTCTAAAGGGCAGCCTGGTTTTGGTGATTCTAAAGGGCAGCCTGGTTTTGGTGATTCAGGGCCTCAGCACGATGGTAGTAAAGAAGATAAAAGGTGCAACGGGGAGTTTTCCCACATGGTTTGAAGCACTGGCAAAGAGTCCCTCAGACAATAAAAATTCCACGGATTGATGGGACAAAGTGGCTGTGGAGACTTCCCCAGCACTGGGGGAAAGTGATCAGAGAGCCACACCTGAAACCTTTCAGAGGGAGCTTCCCATCTCACAGACTTTGTTCCCAAGGGTCCTTGAGGGACATCCGTCAGCCAAAAGAAGAGAAGCAGACTCTGTGCCCAAGAGGACACCCCACAGGTGGCACCCCCAGCTTTCACAGCGCCCCAGTGACATCTGAGTCGCTGAGGGAGCCCCACCACGACTTACAGCACTTTGCCATTGCTCGCTCGGGTCACCACGATGCCGAAGGGGTTCTGCTTCAGCTCCACCTTGTACTTGAGGCCGGAGGCCGCGGAGCCCGTGAACGGCCGCACGTGCTCGTGGGGGACCTCGAATCTTTGTGCCTCGGGGTCAGTGATCTGCACATTTTTACACAACACAAGTGTTGGCCCTTCGCAAATTAATCCCTAATTCAAATATTTTGCAGTGTTTAAACATAGTTCTGACTCAGCAATTTCTGCCCTTATCCCGGTGTCCTCTTCTGGTTTTACTGTTATTCACTTCCAAGTTTATAATTACTCACTTTCAGCCATTTTCCTCAGAATATTTGACTCTATGTTTCCCTGGCTCACCGGGAACCCACCACAGCACAAAGTTTCCCACAGAAGGTTCTCAATCCTACAAACCCCTCATACCCCACATCCATGGCACAGGCTTAGGCTTTCCATAGAAAACACAAATCGCTGGAAAAGCTAACGCTGTCTGTCAAAATGATTGAGAGACGTGACTGGGCCATAACTAAAAAGTAAGTAAACACATTTATCCCCCAGATCTTCCTGTGATGAGGACAAATGGTAGATAATAGAAAAGCTGAGCTTTTTAAAGGTCTCAGTGATTTTTCACGCAGAATTCCCACCATGCCAAGTGCCTGTTAACCCAAGGCACTGCAGCAGCAGGGAGGACAAGGAAAGGACTTCAGTGGGAATCGTGAGAGTGCTCCAGAGGCATCAATCCTACACTCCCTGCACAGGCAACCTCACATCTTGCAGAGAAAATGGACCTTGAAGCAGAACAGGACACAGACCAACCTTGAATCGGAAGCGATTGGGTGTCTGGTACTCCCCCGTGAGCAGCACGGTGTGGATGTCTTTCCCGAAGAGGGACGGGGATGGCAGCCTCTTCAAGGTGGCCTCAAACCCTTGGGAGACAAGCACGGGGTGTTGTGGGGAGCGGGACATCGGGGGGTGGGAACTGGGGGGCCCCAGCCCAGAGCTTACCTGCCTGGGTGGATCTTTTGGAGCCCTCCACGCTGTAGCCGTGGTTGGGGGAGAAGAAGCACCAGGGCACGCTGGTGTCGCTCTGGGGGCTCCAGCAGCAGCCACGGAGGGAGCAGATGCTCTGAGCGAGGACACGAGGGGCACAGATCAGCTGGGCTTACACAAACAAACCCAGACTACACCAGTTAAAGTGCACACGGAGGGCGTTTCACCCCCCACACCAGAAACCTTCTTAATCTCTGCACTCAGGTCGAGTCCTTCTCTGGAAAACTCTGCTGAGGGAACTCAGTGGCACAGAACTCACCATAGAGGATTTTTTCTGGATTCAGAGTAAACTTGCTTATTGGATGTGCATTCTTTCTTAAAACCACAAGATCCACAGGTAAAATGGACTCTTAAAAAGAGCTATTGAAACATTTGAGCTGTGACAGATAGAGCAGAGTCTGACCAAAAGTCACACACTGGAGAGGGGGTGAAATTTACAGTGGGATTAACATCTAATGAACATCTCTATATGCATAATTGAACCTTGTGTGTAACATCTACATTTTAATGTCATTTTTTAGTATCAGAAATATTCAGATTGTTTCTGCAAAACCTCAAATTGAGATAAATCAATTAAAAAAAAAATAAACCTGTTGTTTCAAGCTTCTGTCTCAGTGCAGTGGCACCAACTTTTACACTCCCATTCACTAAAAAGCTGAAATTCCTTTGCTTTGCTGTTAGGAATTAACTTCCTCACGTGCTGCGTGTGTGAGGTTTATGTTTGGAGATAAGATTTGGGCAATTTATCACTAAGTTTCCACCCATTTTCTCTCCTTAAAACCCCATTCATTACTCAGAGCAAAGGGGAGTGGTAAAACAACCAGTCTCACTGAGGGCAGAGGGCGATGTCCATCAGTGATCTCAGGCATCCAAATCCCACAGGGACACCTTCAAAACCTCACTTTCTGCCTGCCCACTACCAGAAGCTCTTTCTACCTTCATCTGATCGTGTTCAAATGTTTTCTGTGTTTGTGATAAATATTTAAAGTGTTCTGCAGCTTGAAATAGGTGGACATGACCCAAAACCTTCCCTGCTGCTGTCCTTGTTTTGGGGTTAGAGAGCCCAACCTGGTCAGTGCAGGTCAAATTATTTTCAGAGGCTCTGAACAGATAAAAAATAAGGCAGCTGCAGCCCAGCAGTCAGGCACGTGCTGAAGGAAGCACTGGGGAACTCAGAGAGACCCTGGCTTGGGGAGTCTCAGTGCATTTTTTTGATAGTGGTTTTACAGAGCACAGAAACCACTCAAAACCACCCAAAATAAACCCCAGATTCACCAAACAGGTAAACGTTTGACTCTGTCATGGATTCATCCCATCAGAAAACATTTGCTGTCATTTTCATCAGGTTCCAAGAGAAAAATGGTTGGAGGAGAGATGCAGGGACTCGTTTTCCCCCCTTTGCTACAGGAATCCATGTAAGCCCTTTGTAAGGCTGTGAAAAGCCCAGGCTCACTTCCCACCTCCCCAGACCCCGCCAGGAGAACTCCCCATTTCCCATTTATCAACTGGTGCAGAATAAAGGAGAGGAAGCACCAAGCCCTCCAAGACTGCAGAGATCACAGCTTTATTCCCTGGCTTCATTTCCTTCATATATAGGGGGATATCCTCAATATAAGAACAGATTTGCTACCTCCATCCTCTTCTCCCTTCCTAGACCAGTGACCATCCCATAAAAAGCAGAATAAACTGCTTTTCCTAAAACCTGGCAGTTCAGGCATCCACATTCCCAGCTTCCTAAGCATCTTTTTCTTTTCCCCAGCCATTTCTCCTGAACATTTCTCGACCATTTTCAGCAGTTACTTCACAGTCCAGTGATATCTTTTCCAGCTGGATCTTATCCTGGCAGATTCATATTTTGGTGGCATATTGAGCTTTCTGCACGAGGAAATAACCACAGGAGTTCAGGATTGGTTAGGCCTGGCACAGGGAAAGGAGCAGAGTTCACCAGAGACACTGGGGAGCCTGTTGTAAAAGCAATCATCTGCTATAAATAAAGATGTGATCCCAGCCCGTGAGCTGTAAAAGCAGCACAATAGATACCAACACCCAGGAAAGCCAAAGCTCAATTAGGAGCAACCCTGGATAGGAGGAAACTGTTTACACTGGGGTACAGCATGAACTGAGCACCAAGGACTCAGAGAAGAGCTTGGCCACGTGCTGAACTACAATGTGGTGTTCTGTGCATCCACACAGACCTTTCCCAGCGGGGTATTTTGGGAGGAAAAGCACAGAAACCAAGGCCAAACTAATAATGCGACCTCCCCCGAGCTTTCAGAGGTGACAGCCTGGCCTACTACACGAGCTCTGCTCAGAGGAGTTCATGTTTTACTGGTGTGTTCTGCCTGTCTGATCAGACCTCCTGGCAATGTTCCACAGCAGTGAATAGTTACTAAATGGCTTCCTTCTTTCACCTTCTCTATCTTCACCAGCCATAGATCAGATTAAAAATATCTATTTATTTTCTTTCCTCTTTTCTTCCTTTCTTCCCTCCTCTTTTCTTCATTTCTTCCTTCCTTCCTCTTTTCTTCATTTCTTCCTTCCTTCCTCTTCCTTTCTGTTGCTTTCTTTCTTCTATTTACTCCTATTTTCTTCAATCCTACTCATTCTCTGGCTCCATCCTGGACATCCTCAGGGACTAAGGAAATCAAGGCAGACACTAAACCTTCTAGATCAGCTTAGGTAAATCCTAGCTTTCCCAGCTGCTCTTTGTTCTGAAAACCATTGACACAAACCACTGCAGAAGAGTGACACGGGCACCTGTAGTTTTACAGGTGGCTGCATTTGTGTGGCCTGACACGACCCAATCACTTCCAGGGAGAAATGTACATGGGAGTGAAAGGAACCCCTGGGATGGGACTCTGCACCTCACAGCACAGAGCAAAGGTGGCATTTATCTCTAACCCTGTGAAATCTGCTCCCTGGTCTTCACTAATATTCAGGAATCATTTCTTTTACCCCAAATTCCAGATCAGGCACCCTCGGTGTTGCCATCTGCATCTACTTTTCTGCTGGGAGCTATGATTTGGTTGTTTTTAATTCTTTCCTACCACCGGCCTTGCAGCTGCAACCAGAGCACCACCAGGTTTCCCTCCCTGCTTGAGGAGTGCAGCACTTAGTGTGGGGTGGCTGGTTCAAAGGCACTAATTACAGATTTAAATGATCTGCATGGCTTCTCCTGCAGTGCTGGGACTGCTCCTGGGGCAGGGAAGGAACCTGAGGAGCCGAGGAACAGGCTGTGATTTGAACCTTTCCTAACCTGTCCCCTGCAGGACTTTATTGAACTACAAATCATAACAGAACCCGTGGCACGAGAGGATTTAACACCAGCCAGATCTGGAATTAGATGGGAATTTCCTCAGAGGTTCTGACAGCTGGTGAACAATTTTTGTACCTCTGTGAATGACAGAATAACCCACACTGGTTTTTTTCTCCTACGTTGCCCCTTCTGAAATCAAAGAAGGATGTCAGGCATCCACCAGAAAACAAGAAAATCCATAATAAAGATGAAAAATAATAATAGTGTTTCAAGGTTAACAATTACAGAGGGGTTCTCAATGTGAAAGCACTGAAAAATAAAGGTAACCACAGAATCATGGAATGGTTTGGGCTGGAAGGGACCTCAAAGCTCATCTCCTTCCACCCCTGCCATGGGCAGGGAACCTTCCACCATCCCAGGTTGCTCCAAGCCTCATCCAGCCTGAGGTGATGCTTTGCACTGGGAATTTTATCTCAGAGATTTTTAAGCCAAAAGGTCTTTTCCATGCTATGCTCTCTCAGACACCCCAACCAGGAGAGGAAGACCCTGGGATCCAAACAGGTTCTGAAAGGAAATCGTGACCACATTTGTGTATTTTAAAATCGCACATCTCAGTAAAGCCCATAATTTCTGAATTATTATAAATGCCACTTTTTGACCATCACACCAAATGAAACTGTTCAGAAGAAGTTGTTAAAAACCAAGAGTGGCTTTTTTTAGCTGCTTGGTGTCTGACCAATTTTTTTGCTACTTCTCCCCACACCAAAGAAATCAGACCTTCTGTCAATGGGCTGGATTGGTTGCAAAGGAGTTGAACTTCCCTGCAAAGGTTGGGACACTCAGACTTAAACAGGTTAAGAAAATACCTGATCTAACAGAGATAAGTCACATTTTTATAAACACACAGGAGGTTTTATGGGATGAAATCTATTTTCTAATATTTTCCAGAACGTTTCCAGACCTTTGTTGCTAATTGATCCGGGATGCAGTCAATTCTCTCTGCTACTGGTATCTTCTGGCATTGTGGGTAAAAGTCTGTCAGGGAAATAAAGGAATGGGTTATTACCAGGATCTCTAAACTGCAGGAATAACTTGATTCCCTCTGAACTCAGCACCTGCTTCTGCTGGCTGCTTCCCACCAGCTGGAGCCTCTAACAACAACATGGGTTCAAATTAGTATAAACCATTGTTTCTGTGACTTATTTTTACCTTCAGGAAATGGCACACAATTATTTTAGCTATGAAAACTTCCCCTTAAATCTTTGATCATACAGGTAATTTGGTAATTTTGATAATTTTATTTCATTACTCCACTTTTCAGCGACTCCTCTGGGTCAGTGTGCTCTGTCTCATGAGAAAATACATGCAAAACTAAAGACTGGAAGAACTTTTCTCTCTTAAACTGGGCTGTCACAGTGCTCCTTCCCCTGAGCCACAGTTTTCCATAGGAGCTGGAATTGGAGCATCGGGAAAAGCACCTTAAAGCTCCATTAAGGTGCTCCTTTAGATTTCAGGTCTGTGGGACTGAATTTAAGGTGGGCAGCTTTAGCTGATTAAAGGGAACCCTGAAGGTCACTTTACGGATTTGGGAACGGTTTAAGTCTGGAACTGTGCAGCGCAGGGCTGTGCCCTGGGCTGAGATGGACACACACACCCCCAGATTTGCCTCTTTGCATCACCTGCACTTGTGCTTCTTGCTCAGGGCAACTCCTGCTCACCACAGAAACAGGAAAAAATATGCAGATACTGGTCTGGGTGGGCAGTTTCACTGAAACACCGAGGGGTTTGCTTTGTATGAGCAATAATTTTAATTTTTCTGCCATTTTCACCTCCAAGCTTTTTGCTTCAGTCCCTGTGTGTGAGTGGAATTACTCACACAAAATGGGACTGGAAGTGAAGTAGGTGCTCTGTATCACATCCCTGGAACACAAGGGGTTCCTGATGTACCACCTAGCAAGAAGCACTGTTGGATTTTAGGATTATGATGTATGTTCCACACGATTTGGCTGCTCCCACAAAGACAAGGGATCAGAGAAGCTTTTTTTTCAGTGTTACCTTGTTTTATACTCAAAAAAAATTGAAATTATCGGACCTCTATGTTCATAAAGAAAGTCCAGTCATGGGAGGGAGAGATAAAAGCTTTTTCACGACAATAAATCGTGAGTCACACCATTTATTACATTCATATCTGGCGACTTTGATTGTATCATCCACGGGAAGCTCCGGCCGTGATTCACCTTCGGATGAAGATAAGCACAGAGCAGAGAGCCCCAGCCAGAGATTGGCAGATCCCACGCAGGGATTTGCTCCTCCAGCAGCCGTGGGGAGCCCTTACCTGGAGATTTCACCCCGGGCTGCCCCGTGGCCAGCAGCCCGATGAGGACACAGGCGATCACTGTCACCAGGGTGAAGAGGACGATCAGGGTGATCTCCAGCCCACTGAACTTCCTGCCCATCTAGAAACCCAGAAAAATCCCGTTGGTGAAAGGAAAACACAAGGAACAGCTATAAATTACAGTTCCAGTTTATTAAATTAGCAACATTTATAGATTATTCAGGTTTTAAGGTGAAATTCAGGTTTAAGCTTAAAACACTCCTTAAAGACTATGTGCAGTGAATCTCCAGTTCAGGATAATTCACGCAGTGCAGATTATGAAATTATGACCCTGAGAAATGCATTTGCTGCCTGCAAATCACTTAACACAGAACAATTCACTCCTGAGATTAACCAGGGAGTTTCCTACAGGTTACTAAATTCCTGAAACAGAAAACAAATACAATCTTCTTTTTCATTTTTTAAGCTTTCTTTTCTCCTTCAGAGCAATGACAAACCTATTTTTTTTTTACAAAGGAGTAACTTGATTTGTTAAAAATATACCTGAGAAAAGCTCAAACAAACTGTGAGGGCGTGCCCAGGACACGTGGGGAAGGCAAGACAGAGGCAAATTGCTTATTTGTACAGTGGGAGAACAGACTGTGACCAGCTCAGGGCACAGTGGTTGCTGCTGAAATCACAACTGAAATGTGGGAAATAAGTCAGTGGAGTCAGTGCCTTAGAAAGCTGTGGAAAACACGAGGTTTTCCCAAATTCCTCTTTTATTTTTTTGGCGAGTAAATTGTGCTGAGCCGAGGGCGCTGAGCTGGCTCAGAGAACAACCCAGAGCCATCAGCACTGGAATGTGCACCAGCAATCAAACTGATTACAACTAATTAAAACTAATTAAAACTAATCTCAGCAGCCAGATCAATACACACTGGCAGCTACCACTGCATTTAACTTGTGGTTAAGAGCACTCACCCTCATAAAACCACCTCAAATACAGAGATATTGTCTCTTTTTAGCTGAGAAAGTGTGGGAGCCCATGTGCATTGCACTGGCACATCAGAACACTTTTACACGTTTTAGTGAGGACCCACAGGAGTGAAAAATACTTTAGAATTAACTATTTTGTGTGTAAAATAACAGGTTAAATCTTTGCATGCTCCTGCTGCCATCACTCTCCCTCCACCCCGACCTAAAAACCCCTTTTGCTGTGTTGCCCCAGATGATATTATCCTGAAAATTAAAAAACATAATGATAATTTTTCTGAAAAGTAGGAACTTATTCAGGTTCTTGTCATTAAAGCCTCCTATCTCATTGAATTTCAGCTCTTTCTTCTCATGGTCTCCCTCCAAACCCCCAAACCGTTGGAAATAAGTATTTATAATTTACAAATCCAAGTTCCGTTGCATGATGAGCACTCCCCAGGGAGGCAAAGCTCTCCAGAACCTCGGAAGCAATAAAACCAACACCGTACCTTAAACCTTCTGTGGCTCCTTCATCTGCTGCTCCTGACTGTGAGGTTCAACATCAGCCCTGGGGCTTTATGAGCTGCTGTTATCAGTTCCCAGCTGTGTTTGCGAAGCCCTGGGCCAATGGCAGGCACAGCCAGAGTTACAGGCAGATTGCAGACACTCTTTGGACTAAACACTGCGGTTACTGCAGCCCGGGAATGGCTGGTTAATTAATAATATTTTGCTTCAATATGAAGCATCAGATCCTGCAAAGGAGAGAAAAGCAGCCATAAAATGCCAAACAGCTCATCCAGTTGCATGACTGGTTTTTTTTAATCTCTTCTTTTTCTGTATCTTTGTTACTGTAACCTTCATGGAACCCTTGGATTCCTCGTCTATTATTTCTGCTTTAATCACCACCAGAAGTCATTAAGCATTCCCAAATGAGGGAAGGAGATGCTGAACTCATTGCAGGGGAGAATTGAATTTATGACCATTAAAATATTTATTGGAATTAACTATAAAATACTGATCTTAAATCAATATAAACATATTTCATGGGATACTACTAATAAATGTCAAAAGCAGATGAAAAAGATGAAAGATTAACACAGAAATGCTAAAATTTTATAGTAAAGAGGTTTCAGTCATAACCTTAATATGAATCCTTCACACCTAACTGGGTTTTGTCTTTTTCTCACAATAAAAAGAGGTGGGATTTTAACATTAAACCTGTGTTTTCCAAGGGAAAGCTTTCAGTCCATATTATGAAAGCATTTACAAGTAATTTTTCAATAATAAAGAAATGGCTGAGAAGTGCCACTTGTATTTGTTGAAATACTCATGGATTTATCCCAATTCCTCCTTCCCCCAGCTCTGCCTGTGGAGCCCAGGAACGAGAAATTTGGGATGTTTCCTGTCACAGCACAGAGGGGATGACTTTTCCTCAGTCAGCACTTAAAGAAAGGAAAATACATCCATACCCAGATCACTGAGGTTCTCCTGCATCCATCCATCCATCCATCCATCCATCCATCCATCCATCCATCCATCCATCCATCCATCCATCCATTCCTCCATTATCCATCATCCATCCATCCATCGTCCACCCATCCATCCATCCATCCATCCATCCATCCATCCATCCATCCATCCACTCATCCATCCCTCAGATCAATGCCACCACTCCCAGGGACTCAGGCAAACAGCAGGCAGTTTCCAAACCAATCTCTCCCCTCTCCATGGAAATGATGCCCATGTCCAAGTAAACTCTGGAAAGGTTGCTAAAAATTGCTGAATATGCTGCTTTATGAGTGTCTATTGAGACAAAAATAATGGTTTAGTGTGGATTATGAGGCTGATAATGGTTCGGGAAGCCTGAGGGGGTTGTTTGATGGATATTTGTTTTCCAAAGTTTATTTATTTCACGTAACTGTTCCAGGAAAGCTCTGGGCCCAGCACAGCATATTCCATGGGTTCCATTCAGCAGTCTCCCTGCCATCAATAAAACCATTTAGCTTAAGTGCTTCCCTGGACTGGTGGTGCCGCAAACCTCTCTTATCCATCACCCAGGGAACGCTTTCCCTGCCACTCCAGAGCACAGAAGCAGGGAACACAAAGGTCTCCAGGAGGGTTTCCCAGCAGGTTTCCCAACTGAGTGTGTTTTCATTACCCCACAAAGGAGATCAACCACATGGCTTTCAGGGCAGGGTGTAATATTGAACTCCAAGGAGGAGGAACGGGGTAGGCTCCTCAGTCAGGGACACTGAGGGGCCATAAAAACAACGAGAACTCCATTAAGGGAAGGGCTGGAGCAGCGTGGTCTCTGCTGGCTCCTGCTTCGGTTTCCAGGAATTCGGAGCTGATTCCTTTCTGACAAAAAGCTGGGAAGAAGAATTGTTAGAAGACCAGGGGCACAGACTAGGCTGGAGAGAATGGCACAGGAAAGCAATCTAGGAAATTAGGTACTGTTAAAAATGTAGTAATTTAAGAAGAGCTGTTTATCTCTTTGCTTTGAACAGGTCCATTTTTAATTAAATCACACACAACTTGCAAAGCTCGTTAGCTGGGCAGAGCGAGCTCCCTGGTTATATTAACTCAGTCAGCTGGGCTAATAAGTGGGGTTTCAGCTAAGGGACCATGCTAGGAAATAGGAATACCTGATACTTTTTCTACAGTTTCACAAGATGTGTTTTTTCACTGATTCGGTATCAAATATTCAATATAAGTTACAGTTAAATTTCAGTCCTTCATTCCTGTACGATTCTGTTTGCAGTTACCAGTCCAGCCGGGAACATAATCATTATTATGGAAGGACATCTGGCACAGATCCAGTGGGAACACACTCCTGTAATCCCCACACTCCACGTTTGCATGGCTGAACCCACCCTGCAATCCCAGGTCTCCGAACTGGGAGCTCTCCAGGGTAGCTGTGGTCTCACATCCAAGCGAGGAAAAAGGCTGAGCTGTTTTCAGAGGCCTGGAGTCTCCTCCAGACATTCAACTGAGCAAGACAAGGAGCTGTGAAGCCTCACTAGTGCATTGAAAACAGATTTTCCCCCAAAGAGGCTCTGGAGAGAATGAATTTGGATTCATCCCATGTTGTGTCATTTTCCCAAAGCACATCACAATTCAGGATCAGATGCTGTGAGCTCCGTCTCAGACAAAAGCCGTTTTCATTTTATAGTAATTGACAACCAAAATATTTTGATTTTGTTTACCAAACAGACAGAGAAATAACATCAACTGAGTCATTTCGCTGCAGTGGAAAAGCAGAACATATTTGAAGTTCATTTTCGAAGTATGTGAGTTCTTCTGAAAGAAATGCAAATAGACATGGTACAGAAATATTTTTCATAAATAAATATGTTTCTTTACATCTAAACAATGGATCTTTATCCTCATTGCAATACCACTTTTGGTCCAGCAAACTGTGGCAGAGGTAATGAACATTAAAACTGAACGCCAGTGTTATTTATGAATTTTTATGAGGTCAAATTAGAGATCAGTGATAATTAAAGATCAGTGATCATGACAATGATTACAAACATAAGAAGTCCAGTGGATCTATGGTGTATAGAAAGAGGAATAAATTTTGCAGTTCTCAGCGCAAATGAGGAAATGATTTGCTGGGAGTCTCTAGAATACAACAGTAATTACTGAAAGTCAGTGCAGAGCACACTGCTCAGGTGATGACTCAGTGGGTAAGACCTGAAATCAGAGGAGAAACGTTATAACAATACTCCTAAAAAACTCCAAACTCTCTCATTCTTATTTTAATCGCTGCTGAACACAAAAAGCACGAAGCGAGAAGGCGTCTGATGTAGAAGGAACAAGTGTCAGGGTGGTTTGAACCATAATCATGAATATAAATCACTTGATTATGTCTGAAAATTAATAACTGCTGCTGCTCAAGATAGCAAAGGGTAGCTCTTGGCAGAGCCAAGTCTTATGTATTGCCAATATTTATTATCTACCTTCTCAGCTGACAAAGAAATTACAAGATTGCATGAAAAAAGAGAATATTTTTCCTTTGGCCATTCATGCATAAATATGTGGAAATATCAAAATGTGCCTGACATTATTACTTGATCAAAATCTATCAGCTGCTTTTTTTATTTTTTTTTTTTTTAAGCTGTACTGAGAGAACATCAGGGATATTCCAAAATGGAACGTGTCCTACGAGCAGGAGATTTGAACCTGGCATTTGTGGCTGACAATGTTCACTCCAGGATAGAGTTCACTGCCTAGAAATGAAGGGGAAAGGGACAATTAATGTTTGCTTCCAGCTAATTGCTGGCTCCTGATGAGGCACCAAGTTGAAAGTGCCTCTCGGCTGCATCCTCCCAGCTCTGCTTTGGGCAAAACGGAGAGAAAGGAAATCTTCCTTTGCAGCTGGATGGATCACCAACCACAGCAAAGCTGAAAAAAATCCCAAACAAGCAGAAAGAAGGGTAATTCAGCAGTAATTTTCCTTCCTCCTCAAATACCTGAATTCACAGTTTGTTGATTTTTCAGACCAAGCCCTCTGTGGGTGCTGGTTTTGGGGTCCTTTTGCTGGGAACGACTGTCAGGTTTTACTCTCAAATCTTTCTCAACTTCTTCAGCTTTCTGTGATTTTTTTTTCCCATGTTCCATCCCACCTGGAATGTACCAGCAGAGAGGAATTTTCACTCCTGCTAGCAGACCTAGAAACATCAGAGACGTTTTCTGAACAGGGACATACCAAGGTTAATATTCAAGTCAAATTTGAATAAAGTTTTGAATAAAAAAATGGGTACTGCATCCTATGAAACCTACTTGGCGAAAAGTTGAAGAACTGGTTAAAAAAAGTTGTATCAGGTTTTAAATCCCTTTAAAAAGACTTTCCTTCCTTCTCCTTTGATTCCTTAAAAACAGGGAGAAGTCTTAAACCTCCCAAGGCACGCCATTAATTCTGTGCCTTCTAGAAATGGATAAATTCACATGTGGCGTGCTTAACTAAAGCAGATACTCTTCAGTAATTCAAACATGGGCGAACGAGAGTCTTGGATCTAAGAGCCCAAATCACCCCTCTGTATTCAGGCTGTCCAAAGGCTCACTAACATAAAATAAATATTGGCACAACCACCCCTTCATGCAGGTTTGGAGACACATATGCCCAGACCACCAGGACGCCCAGGAGCCTGCCAGCTCCAAGGATCCTTGAGTCATACATCAGGCACGTCCAAAATAGCCTTGGATGGATTTTGTAATGCTAGTTAAGAAAAAATAACACCAATAAATTGGGGACTCTTAATTTCTTGGCTTGTAAATATTGCATAGTTTTACAACCAGGAAGACCAGAAACTTTAGTTATTATTTTTAAATGAAGGTTAATAGCTAGGTTAACAATTACAATAATAATAATAATTTTAAAAAAGCATTTTAAGGTGAAATTACTGATCTGCAATAATGACAACAACCTAAAAGGAATAAAAAACTCCAGTTAATAAATAACACTCAAAATGCATCTTTTTAAGTCCTAACTTCATTACCCACCATTCCTAACCTATCCCATTGAGTTTTTTCATGTTTTTCTTGAACAAAAGCTGAAATGACAGATTATGCCCCTGCTCTTGGAGAGTGGAAAAGATAATTCTGAAAGGAGCAGCTTAATGAAATCAGGGCTTTGACCTTTTGCAGTTTTTTTTTTTTTGTCAGAGCGTTTCTGCTGCTCCCATGACTTTCCCTGTCCTTGCTGCAGATGGTCCTCCAGCCAGTTCCTGCCTT
Organism: Machaerirhynchus nigripectus; assembly: GCA_013397975.1. Lineage (NCBI taxonomy): Eukaryota > Metazoa > Chordata > Aves > Passeriformes > Dicruridae > Machaerirhynchus > Machaerirhynchus nigripectus. The sequence continues at coordinate 214,435 of VZRQ01007605.1, read as the reverse complement.
CCTTGCTGCTCCTGAGCAGGAAACAAAGCAAAGCCACCGTTATTATCTCTTGATTCCTCGCCAGCTTTTTGCTTATTTAGAAATGATACTGCTGGATATTATTCAGCTTCGCATTTCGTACCAGCGAAAAGCAATGGATGGCTGTTGCAGGAAAACAAAAGGATTAAAGGCTTAGGAGCTTCGGGTGCACGTTTAATATTCAGATATTTGTAATCACAACTGAGAGATGTGAACGACATCAGTGCCAAGAAGGTAATTTCCTTACACCTGTTTTTGTGTGGTAATTCAGGCAGCTCTGCCCAGCAGGGCTGGTCTGGGCAAGGGACCCTCTCGAGGCAGAATCCAGCAGCTCATCCCAACACCATCCAAAGTGTGGGAAAACTCAAAGTTTACAGCTTTGACCTTCATTGCCACTGTCACCTCCATGGAATTTCAACTTCTAGTGACCTCTAAACTTGCACCCAGGGGTAATTTTTGTGCAACTGGGATGAAGGATTCCAATCCTTCATGAAAAAATGTTGAACCACTCCATTAGACACCTCTGTTTTACACAAATCCTTGCCGATTCCGACCATACTGTTTCCAAGGTTTCCTCTCCAAACACAACAGCTGGAAGATTTGTTCGTTTGGGGGTTTTTAGTGATATTTTTACAGTCACTTGTAATTGAAGTGGGAGTGGGAATGAAGGCATCAAACAGTGCCAGCCTTTGAACAAAGCCTCGGGGGCCAGCAGGGCTGTGAGCACTGGTGTGCGGGTGTTGTTCCTCACACCTTCTGCAGACACCAGTGCAGAGGGAGCTGTGCCCACACCCACCCCAGAGAACCCTCAGTCCTCCCCGGTGTAAATCTGGGTGCCTTGACTGGCTCTGAGTTGTTTACCCCTCACTGAAGACCTGCTGTGCTCAGCAGGAGGTTGCTGCTTGTTTACCCTCTTGCACGTGTCCAGACCACAAAATGGGATCCTGTTCTTCAGCCCGCTGGGTTTTCCTCTGCAGGCTCAGAGTCTGAGCGAGGTCAGAGCAGAAGCATCAAGCGATGCAAAGGTCCAGGGTGTGGAGGGTTTGCTGGGCTGACTTTGTCACATCAAACACACAAAAACCCCATCAAGGCACAGGAGCTGAAAATTTTGAAAAGCAGCTCCAAAATCAGCAGGTTTTCCATATTCAAGGAAGACTCAGAGATCCTTTCCCTCTACACCCTGAGGTGTTAACACCACCATTCATCAACCAGAAGATTTTATGTCTTGAAGCTCATTTGAGGTTCTTTACTATCACTGTCACCAGAAATTTTGGCATTGCTCTATCCCATTGATATTTACCTTGTGACAATTTATTTACCTCATCCTTAAGAGGTGTTTACACTCACCACGTGACAAATCTCCCAGAATCTGTGCCCATTTTATTTCCACTCTCAAATGCTCTCCCATCCAAACTCCCCACCTTTAAACACCACAGCAAAATCCTTGACTCAAGCTCTTGCCATTATTTAATATCATGAAATATGGAGGAAAATACCTCGGGAATCAGTCTGGGGTAGAAAACTACTTGAACCAGGCAATTCTGTGCTCTTATGAGGCTTCTGTGAGAGCAAAGCTCCCTCTCCAGCCTGCAGAGAAATGATTTTACAGCTTGAGTGACCCCAAGGTACACAGGGGAAACTGAACAGCCCTGATCAGCAGAGAACTGGGCATCGAGGAGTCCCCAAGAGCAGCAGAAGAGACTCCAGAAAAGGCAGGGGAGACAATGGAAAGGCAGGAGCAGGGAACCAGCCAAACCAAGGGACAAACCTCAATCCCAGCATTTTTCCAGCCTAAAATTGAGGTTCCCACAGGATGCAGGAGTGGCCATGGAGCGCTGATAACGTTTTTTCCTGAAAGCAGGATAAGTTTGATGATAAGAGTTTAGGAGCCAAGGTTGGAGACAGGAGTGTCTGCACCATCCCTGGGCAGACAGGAAAACGATGGATTATGCTAAAGTTGTGTTGGTAACGGGTTTCACAGTGAGCAGCAAGAAACCTCCCACAAAATACCCCTTAAATTCCCAACTCAGCAGCAGGAGCTCTGCAGAGCCTTGGAAAATATTTATCCTTACAGATAATACTGAACTGCTTGCTTAAGGAAATAGGGATAAGGAAGGAATCTTATCCACAGATTTCCCAATGCCACGCTCACTCCAGGAAAACTGTGCTCCAAGGAAGGAATATTTGGCTACCAGAGTGACCTTGTGCTGCCTAGAAAGTTTACTAGAGCTGCATAAAGGATTTCGTTGCAGTTGATAATGCACATGCAATTAACCCAAATTAACACTAAAATTAATCAATGAATCGGGAAATTAAAGCGAGTGAAGTCGTTACCATAGCAATATAAAATTTCACATAACACCCAGATTTATTGGGAAAGCCAGTGAAAGGAGTGGTGGAGGGATGTTGTTACAGACTGTTGGATTTAAATTAATATAAAACAAGCACCTCGTTAAATGAAACGTTTTTCTGTGTGGTTTGGAAGAACTGAAGCTGGTGGAACAGGTCCCAGAGGAAGGGAAGGTGATCCCTATGATGAAATAATAATAAATGCCAGAACTGGTGTGATAATATTGACAGAAATAATTATTATTCACCCACAAGGAAACATCTCAGCATCATCAAAAATGAGCTGGCCACGAGTGCTCAGGTGGAAATAGAGGTGAAAAATAAGAAAGAGAAAATAATACAGTGGCACAAAAATGTCTGAGATAGACATAAATGTCCCAAAAATTTGATGAGGAAGGTTACGTAATGCCATTAAAACACGGAATAATAATAAAGCAAAGGGCAATTGGTGACAGTGATGACTCATGGATAGGAGGAATTTTTTGATCCTTTTTTGTTAGAGAAAAATGTAATGCACCTAATTTAAAATACAATGGATGTCTGGTATTTGTACCAGGTTGAAGCAATAACATGACAGACACTTAATTGCATAATTTAAGCTTTACTGTCTGAGTCAAAAAACTGAGATATTGTCAAATCAATAACACTACCTGGTGATTATTGCAGTTAGAATGAGGGGAGTGCTCCAAAGAAAAGGGTTAAACTCAGGGCCAAGCAAGTTTTAAACTAATTTTTCCCATCCAAAAATCAACTTCCACTACTTTTTCATTTTTGACTCTTTCTTTTGTTGTTCTGTACAGCACTTCTAAAGTTCTGGGTTTCCACTGAAGGAGAGGAAGAAGTGAGACTTAAGAGAATGCTGAATTTCAGAAGCAGGGTAGGAAGATCCCAGCAGCAGAAGAGGCTGGGACTCTCCCTCTGTTGGAAAACCAGGCAGGTTGAAGACCTCGGCAGTTCTGTGTTTGGAAGGTTCTCCATAGGAGTGACACCTCCTCAATGCTCGTACACTTATTCCAGCTGCCTTTAGGAGTGCTTCATCAGGGAGATGCCCTGGTCGGGCACGAAGCATGAGGAAGGAGATCCGTGCAGAGGTTTAGAACTGAGATCATCAAAATGTCATTTCAACAAATCATTTAAACACCTCCGATTATTTATTCCCCAATGGTTGAGCAAGCAACGCTAAAAACAATGAGAAGGGAACTAAGAAGGGAAAAGCTGATAAAAACCCAGGGGAAATCCTGCAAAAAATGTTGAAGGCAAAGTGTCCCCAAGGCTGACACATCCCCTGTACAGCACCCCTCAGCCCCCCGGGCCCGGGTCGCAGCCGGAGTCCCAGGCACCGGTGGCTGACGGCAGGAGAGCCCCCAGGCTTTGGGAAGTGCATGGAACAACACCTTGGCAAATTGGGTAGGACTGGAAGCGCCACGATAACCCTGAATCTGCATCTTGAGGCTCTCCCAGGCCTGTGGAAGGTGTGTGCTGCGAGATAAAGCACCCGGCTTTCACAAGGAGCCTTTTATCCATTAGGTATTTGCCACCTAAATAGCTTCACTCTGCCAGACCTGGAGCTTTCCCTGGAGCAGAAGTGCTGTTGCCCTTTTTTTATTTTCCCAGTTATCTTGTTTTACAGCTTTCTCCACTCCAGTCCTTAGCCTCCATTCAGGCAATTATTTCCCTTTCCTTTCAGCAGAAATACAATATCTGATGGTGGCAAACGTGCAAAGCACAGAAATTCCTGAGTCTCACTCCAGCATCTTATTCCACTGCCCCATTTTCTCATTTGTTGTGTAATTATGGGCAATTAGGGCTGAGAGCACTGAGGTCAGTTCTATTTCTTTAAGCTGTTTGCCTTAAAAGCTCTGTTTTAGCTCTGCTCATTTAAATCCAAAAGGCACAGAGGCGAAAATACGCAGGAATTCGATTCAGTCCAAGCAGTCAGAACATACTTCCCTCAAGTGTCCAAACCCCAGAGCAGCCCCTCTGTGGGCATAAACCCAAAGCTGGGACTCACCCTTGCTCCTTTCTGGTTGTGATTCCTGGGATATGGGTAAAGAACATCCAGGGAAGACACAGCTCACACTCAGGGTTTTTGAAGAAGCTGCAGGTATCAACTCCTGTCTGAAAGTTTAAAAATTATCTGATTGAAATACTATAAAGTTATGTACAACTTCAAGGTAAACCAGTGGAAGGTGATAACTCAGTAATTTATATCCCAGAGAGACAGAACTCCCTCACACCTGGAAGGAAAAATAATTCCTTACATTTTCCCTCCCTTTGGTGTGGTGATGGTCACGTAGCTAATGCACATTCAACAATTAACTCCATCCCTCTAATCACTGAATATATCACTCAGGTCATGGCAGCTGATGTTTCCTAGCTGCTCCAGCAGGGATACAAGCACCTTTCTCTGACTGGTGGGGATGCTGCTCCACTTCCTTGGAACCTTCCCTTTGCACCCTGAATCTCTACAGCAAAAACCAAACACAAAACGTGTCAGAAACTCGCCCTGATTAAATCCCACTGCTCTCCAACGAGAGCTGCACCATAATTGCCCAAACTGCTGCTTCAATAGGGCACTATTTGCTTATTTTTCTACAGGATTTGCAGCTTTAGTGACACCGTAATTACAGCAAAGATACACAAGTCACTTAAATTACCACAGCAATTAAACCAGACTAACGCGCCCCAATTATTTCCTCCAGGACAAACAGTAACTTTTCCTGGATCCTTTATTCCTCTGTAAGGTGCTACCCAACATTTCCAGCCTCTGCTTGCTCTCCCTGTGCCATTAAAGCTTTGGAAGTGGCAGCTAGAATTTCAAAGGTGAAGACAATGAATGTCACGTGTGGAACTGCTCAGGGATGAGCACGGCTCAAGTGTTTTGCTGTTGAGGTGGCAGCTCTGTGCTCTAGGACTAAACCAAAATATCCATGGAAAGCAATTATTCATGTTAGAAAGCTTGAGTTTACCTCCAAAAGGTTCCTGCATGCAGAGTCCTGGCCATGCAAAAACCACATTACAAAAGAGCAGCATCAAGGCAATATCCTGAAGTTTCCGTGTCTAACGGGGGGAGAAATGAAGTGACACCAGGGGACATAAAATATTGATGCTCACTTTTCAGTTACAGGGTTTTATGTGTTTTGCATGCAAAAGGTCTTCCTGCTTGGAAGGTTTACTACCAGAATAAATTATTATTACAACGTGTCTCCGTTTGCACAAGTGCTTCTTCAGCTGGCAGCAAAGAATAACTTGGGAGCTGATACAGAGACTTTTTTTTTTTAAAACTCGTATTTTTCTAGAAAATTTAAGTGCAAGGATACCTGCACAAGCTGTGTAATTTATCACAGTGTTCTCTGTTAGGGCACCTCTGCAAACAGGAGAAAGTTTTTCACTGCATTTCGGTTCATCCATAACACACAGCAAAGATGGGAATATTCCCCTGAGCGTTAAATTATTTCCCTCTGGCAATGCCCAAATCCCATCGGACTGGGCTGACAGGGACCCGACATTCCCTCCTGTCCTGTCAGCAGTTTTGCCCTTGCCTTGACTGGCAGGGCTGCGCTGGCATGCTGCCAATGGAGCATCCTCTCACAAACCCAAGCAGCCCTGATATTTCCTTCACAGTAATCTGGAAGTTACCAAGGGCTATAAAGCTGTTAAGAGCTGTACAGGAAAACTGCTCCTTGCTCACTCGCTGAGCTGTAAATGAAACAGCCCAGCTCCGTTATCATTAGATCGGGTGTTATCTAAAGCAGGCTGGGGACAATCAGAGGCACAGATAATGACGTTGGCCTTGGAAGTCGGAAAAGAAATGCTAAAAAGTGAAGCTTTGCACTCACATCTTGCATTTTAAAAGTCACCCTTCCTCCTTTGCACCGGTACTTGATTTGTTTTAAATACAGAACAGAGTTTTTCAATTGTGGGAATTTCAGAAGGGCTCAGTTTTCTTCATTTTCCCTCACTGGATGTGAAGCGTAAAGGAAAACCAGGATTACTCAACCCCAGGAATAAACCAGGCAGGCCCAGCAACACCTAGAAACAATATGTACGTTATACATTAATTACAGTAATTATGTGAGACTCTCGCTGAGCAATCACCATTCCCAGCAGCTGATCCAGTCCCTGCTCTCTGCTCTGCCCTGGGAATGAGCACCCGAGTTCCTGGATCTCCTGCTCCCTTGGGCAATGCAGAGCATCCCCCCAGGGTGCCCCTGGAGCCTGGCCCATCCCAGACACCCCTGCTGGAAAGGCGACTCGTTCTCTTGGAGTGTGTCAGGACAGGGAAACGCTCGATAATTCGGGGTAATTACATCCAAATTAAAGGAGCTGAGCAACAGCACCGGGGCCATCTCTTTTCACAATGTGGGTCAGCAATGAAACCTTTCCGGCAGAACATTGATGGGGATGAAGCCCTCAGAACCAGAACACCAAGAATTCCTTCCCAGCTGGGTCAGAAATGAGTTTCTTTAGGACCAGACTGGGGTGAACTCTCTTTAAAATGCACCTTGTAAATTGTGTCTGCGCAGGATCGGCGATTTTAAAGCTGCTGAACTCAGAATAAACACTTTTCCTGCCTGTCCTGAGCTGGAACGAAGAACCGAAGAGACCAGAGGGAAAAGAAAGATTGCTCAGGCTTCTTAAATAAACCCATGCAAGTTTTGGCCACAGGAATGCAGGCATGGAATATCCATTTGCTACATATTCTGGGAATTCCAAGGCGATAAGAAGAGAGTATTTACTTGTTTAGAAGACACTACAAATCTTTTCACACAAAGCCACATCATCCACAGGAACAAAAAACTGGAAGGTCCATGTCTGAATAAGAACTTCCTGACAATTCCTGACAAACTGTTCTTAATAACAGAATACAGCAGTGAGACTACAAGTACTTTAACAAACCATTAATAAATAATTGCTAATTAGTACTTTACACCCATACTTAAAGTCAAGCAAGACAGAGAAATATTTCAATTATTTTAGTCTGTAGATAAATGCTAATGAAAGGATAATAAAGGGATGTACTCAAACCCCCTTAGATATCCAGGCAACATAAAATGAGACCCCTCCATTGGCTTTATTCATACAAATTATCCTTAAAACACCCACTGGGAATTCCATCCTATTTATCTGAGATCAAAATGACCAAAATGATTTCAGTGTCCTGCTAGAGCTGAACAGAAACACTCACATGAGCTGTCCTGGGGCTGGGTGAGCTGATGTAGGTTAATCCATTAACCTTCCACCTCTGGATACTTCCCATCAATCCTGCCTCGTTCTCCAAATGAATCTGTGCTTGCTCCATGCAGCTTAATTGCTAATGAAGGTTTCTTCACCTGGTGTCACCAAAACCAGAGCAGTTCATCAACTACTTCGGCTGCTGCTGGTGCAGGAGCAGCCAGCACAGAATTTTGGATTTCATTCCTATAGGAAAGGCCCCAAATGGACATTTTAGATTTAGAAGAACATGGAACGATTTAGTTGGAGGCACCCTCTGAAGTTCAACCCTGCCAGGGCACGTTGCTCCCACACGGTGAGAGCTGTGGGATATTAATGAGTAAACCAAGTGTTAAAGAACTTCATGTCAGGGATCATGGATTGGGAATAGCTCCTTGGTGTGGACATAAACAACTACGTTCACAAATGAATCCAAATTCCTGTGGAATTCAAGGATTTCCTCTCAAACTGAGATCCAGAGGAGCTGGTTTGGCTGAAGATGTCCCTCAGCGACGGCGAGGGTGACACAAAGGGGCCGAGCCTTGCAGGCCACGGTGCCACTGAGGCAGAAGGGGCAGCTGAAGATGCAATTCTCCTTTTTCATAACTCTAACATTATTTCTTTCCATCTTTCAAAAAAATACCACATTTTTTTCCTCAACTTCTAATATACACTTTGGAGGAGTTTACATTGTTGTAAGCGCTACTAACAGTTTACAATCCCAACCCTCGTGGTAGAGGATTTCCCTTTCCTAACAGAAACCAAACTAAAGCTTTTCCTTTCTCCTTGTTCGCTGGGAATGCGGGAGGTTATCTGCCATTGGAACCTTTGACACTGTCTGACCCTCTTAAATATTTCCTCTCTTCTCTTGGGGTTCAGATAACACATTTTATAGATCTTTAACTGCACTTTCTGCTCTCCTGGTGGTCATTGACCCAAGTCTGTGCAGAGCAGTGACATTTGGCACAGGTTGGGCTCTCCAGATAAGGCCCATCAAAGTTAAGAGGAAAGATTGTTCATTGCTTTTCCACTCTAACCCTAAAAAGAGATTTTCTGGCCAGAAACCCTCTTCCCATAGGAATGAAGAACGTAAATTACACCTACATCTACAAATTTAAGTCCATGTCAGAGCAACTTAAGGTGGCTCTGCCCATACCATTATTTCTTTGAGGAACTGACAGTTCTCTTACACTCCTTTCTTCCTTAGGTCACTCTCCCAAAATCCAAATTTTCCACCTGGTTTCCCAAAAAAATTACTGATCTAAGCTTTCTTAAAGTGTACTAGTTGGTCATTGCATGGTTATTCCTTCTTAAAAGCAGATCTACAACTCAAAGTTAATCCTTTAAAATATCCTAAATAGGGACTTTTCATACAATAATAATACTAATCATCATCATCATCATCATCATCATCTATGCCATGAAAACATAAGAGAGGGAAGAACACAACACCGGGAAACAGAAATACAAAAGTTAGGTCGAGCAGCCTGGTATTCTTTTTCCATGTATGGAAAGACAAATCCTGTCACCACAGGTAAAGTGCAAATGTTCTCCCTGAAAAGACCACAACCTGTACGTTCTGGGCAGGCCATAAACTGATAAAATGCTTTCTGGCTTTGTTTGGCAGCAGCAGTGAGGGCAGCAGTGGCTTTGTTATTGGAGGCCAGGGGAGCTCATCGAGCTGTCACCCCCATGCACAGCAGCACCCAAGGCCTGCCGTGTTTATGGCACCAATAACCAGCTGAGCCACTGCTCTGTTTC
>VZRQ01007605.1:173628-205078 GCA_013397975.1 Machaerirhynchus nigripectus | reverse complement strand
GCTCTGTTTCTTAAAAGCATCCCTCACTCTCATTAAATTCCAAAAAGCAGAGGCTTGGAAGTTTTCCTGGGAGACGTGATTGGTGTAGTCCACAAGGAAAAGGAGTGAAACGGCTGAAAGTCACAAAGTTTTCCAATTATTTTTTTTTTCTTTCTGATTAATTTTCTAATAGTGCCACCACTTCACCTCTCGAGTACCAGAGCGCTGCTTTTTGGCATTTTCTGTGGTTGTCCCACCAAAAGACTGCACAAAAATCTCCACCAGCATCTTCTCCTCCAGGGTGAAGAATTCTTGAGCTGAGGTTTTCAATGTCCACGGCCATGGGGGAGAAGTTTGAAATCCCAAGGTCTGCTTGTTTTAATGGAGGTTCAGTCAGAGCCTTGGACCTTGAAAAAGTGAAAAAAAACCCAAACTTGTTAGTGAGGATAAAAGTAATTTTTAACATCTGGAGGACAAACCAGAGAAACTGGACTGGTTAAGTATCTAGAAGAGGGTGATTTGTACCAGAAAAAAGGTAAAAATGCACAAATCCAGATCCCAGAATTGCAGCTGCATGGTTGGACAAAAGACCTCCACAAAAAACTGTCGGCAGGAGCTCTACCACATCTTCAGAATTACAAATTAAACATGCACGTAACATTTCAGCATTGATTATTTCTACATGATAATATTGCAACAAGAAGGGACTCAGAGTAGTTGCTTTTATTCCTTAAACTATGGGAAAAGAGCAAAGGAGGCTAAAGTGTTGTCTTCCAAGCACAGGAAGAAAGGTTGGACTCCATATGAGTTATGCCTTTCCTAAAATAGCAAAGGGAACAGGCAAGCTGATTAAAATCTAATAACAGGATCCATTCTGGGGTATTTCAAAGTATATCACGGGTAGAACTTGAAACATCTCAAAATGGAGCAAATAGCAAAAGTTTAAATCCTGACACTCCCCTGCAGTTTTGTTTTCTCTTTCCTGCCATTATTCTCCTTTATTTTCCATTAAAACAAGAGTTTCCCCAATAAATAGGTAACAGGACTGATGGGTCTCCAGGAAAGCTGGCAGATATTGCAGCTCTATTTCTGGGGAATGAATGGGCTCATCAAGGAGAACTTGAGAGGTGCTTCCATCCCCTTTCACCATAGATTAGATTTTGCATCTAATCTCTATTTCTATTCATCCTGCAAGGCAATAATTTTGATGTCTAATCTATGGAAATAGGAGAGTGCCTTGCTGCTTTTTCATTTCCGTGCTAATATTTTTTTTTCTTTAATTTATTTCTGTGTCTATTATTAGCAAAAAAAGCCCCTTAGAGATGCTAACAGTTGTTGCAATAGTTGTGCTTTTCCTCCTGAACAAGCAAATTCAGTTCAAATGAACAAGGAACAGAACCTGAGCAATTTGAAACCAGCCTAACCTGGTTCTGTTCACTGTTATTTTAAGTTAATGAGTGGAGCCATTCCCTTAAAACCATCTTCAAACCTCAACATACTGATTGCTAAGATGAGGCAGTTTATAGGCAGAGTATTTGGTAAAGTCAGGAAATAAATGTGATTATTTCTACAACAGACCTTGTTTATTGTGAGGAAAATATGAGCTAGTTCAGATTTTGGTCCTGAACACCAAAGGAGCTTCATGATGTTTCACCATGGGCCAAGCCATGCTCTGCACTGCCTTCTTCAGTAATTACATCCTGACAGTGCATAATTAGTGTCTCAAGTCGAATTCCCCCACAGCCATCACATTTGCAAAGAAAATAAAAATACCTTCAAAACAAGGAGCAGGCAGAAGGAGACACGAGGAGCAGGAGCGGGGTGCGTGGGATGCGCGTTTGGTGCAGTCACACACGGGGCTGATTTAGAACCACAGCTTCCCTGGCTCCAGCTGGATCTAGACAAGAAGCAGGAGGCTCAGGGCCCATGGAGAGTCCACCAGCACAGCCAGGAATATCCATTTTCCAGAGGAGGAGGCTGAGAACAGCAATTTTTATCCTATTCCTGCTCTTCCAGCACAGACCTTCCTCTGTGACCCGTCCTTGCCAGCTCTGGGAGGACAGACAGGTACCAAAATACAGGAGGGACACCCTAAAGAGCCATAAATCCCCACAGCTCACCAGCAGGAGCATCTACCTGCATCCTTCATGCCTAATTAATTAACAATTTAGCTCCTAATGATGTTCACTCCATAACTAACCACAGTTCTCCCCAGGGAGCTCCATCAGGCAGGGCTCAGCTCACCCCACATCAACCCAGTGGTAAAACTTCCCCTCAGGAAAAAATAATCCCAGAAAACATGTCTGGAGGCAAGAGGTAAAAATTCCAGATTATTGATTATGCTCTGAGGCGGGAGCAGGCTGAGGCAGCCCAGAAATAATCTGTTCCATCAGACTTTGCAAAGCGGGGGCAGCTTTTGCCAGCTGGGGAAAAGGAACAGGACCTGATTCGAGCCCTTTGCCAGCATCACCTCAGGAGCAGAGAAACTGAGGCTGTGTGCCAGCTCTGGAGTAAACCAAGCTTAGCTGAGCTCAGTTTTATGTAAGAACATGATCCTTAGCATGGTGCAGGTTCCATTTGAAGGCTGCCACCTCTCCAGGGGCAAATTCTGCATAAAGCAGCTTCTAAACTCCTAAGGAACGAGAAGCTGGTGTTGCAAATAGATTCAGAGATGAGTTTATTTATCTGTCAGGATGAGTGAATATTTGTGTACCAACAGAACAGATCTGTGCTCCTCTTCACAGCTGTTGGCAGAACACACTGCAAAAGTCAATTCCATTAATAACTTCTCTTAATTTCATTTTGCACCTCTTACCTTTCCTGTTCATTAGAGACAAACAATTCCTCTTCCAAACAAAGAGTATGAGGGTTTTAAATATTTAAGCCAAGCTTAATTTCACTCGTTTTTGGGTTTTTTTCCTATGGGAAGGACTGGGGAAAGCTGTGGCAGAGAAGCAGGCTCTGGGCTTGCTTGGCCAGCAAAGTTTCAGGTGTGACTCCTCCTGTGGTCCCTGATGGTGCCAAAAAGGCTGCACTGGGCATCTCCTCCTGAGGGATGATGGGAAACACCCACAGGGATCTTTCCCACAGCCAGGTGAGTGCCCACACCTCCACCAAAATGCGGTATTTTCTCTCTTCTGTCCAAAACAATGGGATTTTGGTCATGTTTTTCTTAGCGATAAAATTAAATCAGCCCCGAGGAAGCCAAGTGCAGCAGAATGGTTGAACCACTTTGCATTTCCTAAGCAACATCAACTCTCCTGGGAAAGGACCTCCCACAACCCATGGAACCAATCAAAACAATAAATTTCATTCCTTTTGTAGTTAATAATGTTCATTTTCCTCTCGGATTTTGAATATTTCTACTTGGCAAAGGCATCAGACTTGGAAGTGGCTTGAGTTTCCATCAGCCATCACCTTTTAAATGAAACATTCCTAAACAGAATGCAGTAGCGAGTTTAAAGCAGATTTAAAGCAGGCAGCAACTGCAATGAGGCTGATCCTCAGATTTGAAGGTTATTTTCAGCTTCATTAAACCCAGGGCTTACAGGGATCTGCAGGAACGCAGCCTTTCCCTGAAAGCAGGGAAAATTGCTGACTTTGAGATGCCAAAATACCTCGGTGCTTATAGACCTCACACAGTTTCAAAGGAGCATCATTTTATCCACTCACTTGATGTGGTTTTTAAGTAGAAACTCCTTTTTTGCCCTATTTTTGTGTGATATTTGTGACATTTAGCCGACATGATACTCACAGAGGGAGACTAGCACAACTTTTTCTCAGCTTTACACAAAAAGACATTAATTTTAAGGGCCTTTATACTTCAAATTTTAAGGGTCTTTTTCACTTCAGGTGACGTAACTGCAGATAGTTATTAATACATAATTGTAAATGATTATCTGCTCATCACAGAAATATTAATGGCTACATCATCTCATCACTGTGCATCACCACTGAAGTTTTTATGCCTAAAGGGGTCCTTAAACAAATAAACACACAGAGAATTAGGCTGACTCTCTTTTGGGAGCTCAAGTATGACAAATAACGATGGAAGCTCACAGGCCTTCTAATTACCTGGATAATTAAGGGGTTTGGTGCACCATTGTAAGTTTTTTCTCTAGAGACCACAATGTACTTTTATGAAATCAGACAAAGGCCCAAGGAAAATTTTCCAGAGACAATATTCCAGAGAGTTGTTTCGTCATGGTCCCACAGGTGTCTTACCCCCCTCCCTGCACCTGTTCCATCAGTCAGGCACTGCTGACTGCCAAGTCCATCTCCTGTGCCCTCTCTAATTGCAAATCAATCATTACAGAGGATTCCAAGCAAGAAAACAATACTAATAAGAGCAAAAAGTAACCCTTAATTAATTAAACTCGAAGCCTTGCTAATCCAGGCGGCCCAGCCCTGTGACAGGTAATCATTCCTGGCTGATTTAATGAGCACCTTCATCCTGGCACTTCCCCTCTCTGAGGGCATTTGGAGAGCTGCAGGTCAGTAGTTTTGGTTTGCTTATTTACTTTTAGACCCTAAATGGGATGAGAGAATTCAGTGATAAGTCCATTAAATATTTTACACCCAGAGTCACTTAGGGTGGAAGTCACTTTAGGTATTTGGGAAGTGTTTCTGTCTGGAACAGGGACTGTGCAGCGCAGGGCTGTGCCCTGGGCTGAGATGGACACACACACCCCCAGATTTGCCTCTTTGCATCACCTGCACTTGTGCTTCTTGCTCAGGGCAACTCCTGCTCACCACAGAAACAGGAAAAAATATGCAGATATTGGTCTGGGTGGGCAGTTTCACTGAAACACCGAGGGGTTTGCTTTGTATGAGCAATAATTTTAATTTTTCTGCCATTTTCACCTCCAAGCTTTTTGCTTCAGTCCCTGTGTGTGAGTGGAATTACTCACACAAAATGGGACTGGAAGTGAAGTAGGTGCTCTGTATCACATCCCTGGGAGGCAGCGGTGTCTGAGGAACCCATTCAGGATTTTAGGGTTGGAGGGGTTTTTCCCACACAGTTTTTCTGCTCCCACCACCTCCTGATCCGTGATCAGGGGTGTCCCGATGCTAAAACCCAATGAGGACACAGCCTGTGACTGCCACCAGGCAGAAGAGGATGACCAGGGTGAACTCCAGCCCTCTAAATTCCTCTCCCCCATCCAGACCCAGAGAAACCCCGCTGGCAAAAAGAAAACACAACTTTGAAAGCTCTACAAATTACATCCCTAATTTATTAAATTAGCAACATTTATAAATAATTCAGGTTTTAAATCGTGCCCCCTAGTCTCAGGGTTTAAACCAAACCCTCTTTAAGGACTATGTGAAATAAATCTCCAGTTCAGGACAATTCACCCAGCACGGATTACAGCATTATTACACCACTGGGCAGGCACTGAGAAATGTATTTTATTCCTTGCAAACCGCTTTACACACAGAGAACAATTTTCTCCTGAGATGAACTACGGAGTTTCTTACAGGTTACCAAAATTCCTGAAAAGGAGAAGAGACCAAATGATGTTGGGGGCTTTTTTTTTGCATTTTTTTTTCCTCTTTTAGAAGTATTATTCTGCTGAGGTCGTTGATTTGTTAAAAATGAATTTACCACAACCTCTAAGGAGCTCTGATAAGATGTTCAGGCCACGTGGGAAAGGCAAGACAGAGGGAACATGGTGAATTTCTCCTTTGTGCAGTGGGAGAACAGATCCTGTGCACAAGCCCCTGAGATGCCACCAGAGGTGCAGCTCAGTGAAAGCAGCAGGAACAGCCTCCAGAGCTCCACTGGCTGCAGCTGAAATTCCAACTGAAATATGGGAGCCTATTTAGATGGATTCCAGCCTCAAACCGCTGTAAAACCTCATGGTTTTCCCAAATTCCTTCTTTTTTCAGCAAGGCGGAGTGGAGCAAGGAAAGCTGAGCCGAGAGGGCTGTGCTGGCTCAGAGAACAACCCAGAGCCATCAGCACTGGAATGTGCACCAGCAATCAAACTGATTACAACTAATTAAAACTAATTAAAACTAATCTCAGCACCCAGATCAATATGCACCGGCAGCTATCACTGCATTTAGCTTTTGGTTAAGGGCGTTTAACGTCATAAAACAGAGTTAAATACAGAGAAATTGGCTCTTTTTAGTTAAGAAAGTGGGGGAATGCCCGTGCCCAGAGAAGCTGTGGCTGCCCCAGGATCCCTGGAATTGTTCAAGGCCAGGATGGACGGGGCTTGGAGCAACCTGGGAAAGTGTTGGGGGCAGAAAAAGATGAGTTTTCAGGTCCCTTCCAACCCAACCCGTTCCATCATTCCATGAAATAGTTGTAAGACAATCAAATTTACCACAAGGGAATGAAGAAGGAGTTATCAATTCTTATGTTTATATGAACAGCTTGAAAGGCACTTTAAAAATAAATGTCAAATGCATAAGAAGAAAAGGTGAAGGATTATCGTGGAAAAAGAGCTTACAGGGAAGGAGTTTCAGCAGTAATTGAAACATGAAATCTTTATATGTCACCGGGTTTTGTCTTCTCACAACAGACTTAATCTTCAAATGAAATATTTATTTTTCAAAGCACAGGATTTTGTCTTATTCTGACAACAGATCTGATCTTAAATGAAATGTGTTCCAGAGCTCAGATATGCAAGAGCTCCACGAGGCATCTCTGTTCCCAGGGTCTCCCCACGCCACTGAACCTCCCCTGTGACCTCTGAGCTGTGCTGGCACCCAGGGGGAAGCTTTGCCATGCTCTGATGAAGGATTAATACCCTGAAACGTTAAATAATGCCCTGAAGATGCTTCTGGTTTACACAGACGCTCTTTAAAAATCCTTACAGACTCTGATCATGCTGATTTCAAGGTTTTCCTCTCCAAACACAACTGGGAGCTTTTTATTTAAAAAAAAAAAAAAAAAACCCCAAACAAACAAACAAACCAAAGCACCAAAACTTGCTATTTTTACTGTCCCTTGCTAGTATGTGCCAGCAAAAACTTTCAGAGCACACAGGAGGCAAGAAGCACTCTAAAAATTACCCCCAAAATTGCCAAAGCAGCTCTGTGGGAACTTGGTTATCCCTACAGCTGATGGAGCTTCTTATCCATCCGTCCCTAAAAGCATGGTTCGACCTTTTATTCACTCCCTGGATTTGCCACGTTCACAAAGGAGCAGCTTTACTCCTGGTGTAACCTTGGGGTGGGGATCTCTTGCTGCCTCTGAGGAGTTCCTCTGGAGCAGATGGACCAAGATCCCGTTAGAAAGAGGAGAACATCACAGAGTCCTTCCTTTCAGCCCTGCTGTCACTCCAAGGGTGCTTTTCCTGCTCCATGTGACGCTGCTCTCCATGAAATACTACACGAATTTCTGAGGAGACATTTCTGTAAAAGGCTCCTAGAATGCTGCCTCAATTCCTGAAGGAAAATTTTTCAGGAAATGTAGGACTAAATGTTATTTTTTACCCTTTCAGCTGCTCTCTGTTTTCAGCAGAGCTGCCAAAAATATCAGAGAAGCCCTTTAGTTTACAATGACTTAAAAAAAGAAATTCACCATGACAAATAAAAATGAGTAAATCCCCATCTGAATGAGCCCATTGACAGCTTTATCAAAACCAAGCAAGGACCAAATTTTCATTCATTCCACTGACACTGAAACTGATATTAAGGCAGTGAGACCTAACCCTTGCACAGAACTCCTCAGATGTCCCTCTTCGCAAGTTTAAGGAAAAAAATAACCAAAACATAAAGGAGATCGAGTCAGGATTTACGGGGATGAAGACTCATATCTCACACAGGATCAGCTCTGTACTTGCTTGGTGATTGTGATGTTTTCTGGGGGGCCATGTCCTGCTTTGGACTTCCAAGGAAACAGGAAAAAACCCAAGGTCCTACCTTGATTCACTGCATATTCCAGTTCTCATTTAAAATAAAACAACATCCTTTCATTGGGTTTTATGTGTTACTCAGGATAAGACAAAAATTCCCTCTTTTTGCATGAGCAAGAAAATCCAAACCCAACACATCCTCCTCTTCGACGCCACGGAGAGGCAGCAGATAAAACTTGCAATCTTTAAAATCAAACTTCCCTGAAGTCAAACTCACTTCCCTAAAGTCAAACAGCAAACCAGGGGCTGTTTTATTTAGTCCCTGTAGTTTTTAAGGCACCATTTGACACAGAAACCACTGGTTCTGCCTATCCGTGTTAGAAACACAGAAATACAGCAACAATTTCCTGTCTTTACCTAAAAGCAGCATCTCAGGAAGGCAAACACAAACCTTTTCAAAGCTCCCCTTTGCCTTGGTGATGAGTGTGGGTCAGACCAAGATTACAAACTGTTAATTCCAGCGCTGTAAACTCACAATCCCCAGGTCCAAGTGGCCAAAGTCAGGTCCGTATTAAAGGCAGATTGCACAAAGAAAATCCAACTTATTTTGAAAGGGAAAGGGATATTTGAAAGGGATAACCTTACAATTATAAATTTGAAAGGGATAACCTTACAATTATAAATTGATTGGGAAATTGGTGAAACCAACAGGATTGAAGGGAAATCCTAAACACGTGGAGAAAAAACTGAGGGCAAGGTACTCAGGTATGCTAAATAAAGGCATGGCAGAGTTTTGGTACCTCTGCTACAAATACAGGACAGCTTTAAAGGAGAAAAATCCATCATATGGCCAAAGGGGGAGAAATTGCTACACAACCTTCCCATTCTCTGATGAAAAGTCTCATTCCCTCAAATTCTTGGATCAAAAGTTGGTTAAGGAATGGTTATTAATTTAACCCACCTCTCTCTGAACCTTTAAAATCCTTCAAAGGGTAGGAGAATATTTTAATTGATGGCAAAGACCCAGAGGGAATGAAGCAGATGGGATTGTCCTCAGGTGGGGACAGGGATTTAAAAAGCCTGAGACTTTTCTGACAGGACAGTTTTTCAAACAAGCCCCACCTTTGCACTTCCCTGGTGATCCCCTAGGAGTGAATACATTTTGCTTTGTCATGGAATCGTTGGGCTTGGAAGGCACTCCTGGAGATCACCTGGTCCAACAGTTTCGGGGGTGTTCACTTTGCTTTCTTAAAATGAGTGCCCAGAGTGCCAGAATTCTTTCTCAATCAATAAATTCCCCATGTCTCACCTCAGGGACAGCACTGAAATCACCAGCACCATCTGCAGCCTTCACATCCCAGGGAAGATCCTGCTGGGACAGCTCCCAATTCCATGGCTGCCACCAAAATTTTGCTGCAGCTCCTCCACGTGAAGGGACTCACCAAAGGTCGCACCAGGGAGGACCTGCCCACACATTTCCATCCCCAGCAGTGGGAACAGGTCCCTGGAAGGAGCAGCACAGCCCTTGGAATGCTGTTCCCAAAACTGCACCACGTGGGCGAACATTCAGAAGCATCCATGCAGCTGTGACCTGAACATCTGCAGAAGTCTTCCAGCTCGAGACCTTGAAAGCCACAGTTTGCCACAGGTAGAGAAGTTAAAGTGTTCTATCAACATCCAGGACCTCCAGCAGCAGCTCAAGGACCTCATTCCTGGTCAGCCAGGTGCCCTGAGGGTGGGAGTTTTTATTGGCTGGGAACCAGGTGTGTTTCAATTTGCAGCTGCTGCAGAGCAGAGACACAAAATCTGGGGAGTTTGGCCCTTATCAGCCCAAGGCTGTGGTTTTAGGGACTCTGCCAGGCAGGAACATCAGCTCTGCTCACCCCAAAAGAGGCAGCAGTTCAGGCACAACCACGTTTTGCTGTCAGAGACAATGGGGAGAAAGGTTTTGAGACGCTTTCCAATCCCCCAAGGAACATGGGGGAAGACAGGAAACGAGGGGAGGGAGGCAATGAGTGTGAAAAAAAGAATGATGTTGTACAGATGGTGAAAGCAAGCTTGAAAAAGAACAAAACAAAACAAAGGATGCTACACAGCTTTCACCCCTAAAGTGGTTTGCTTTACAAGAAACAGGAGAAAGGATGAGGAAATATTTAATATTTCATTTGGCTACTTACTGAGCTGTTGTTGGAAAAAACTACTGGGAGTTTAAAATATTCCATTCGAGGCAGCAAGCAGGAGCTGCAGCCCCCTGGGCCGGCAGTCTGGTCACAAATGAGATTATTCCTTGGGCTCCTGTGCTTGCATCTCCCCTCTTCCTAGGAAGATGATAGGGTAAGTGGTTCCTGTCACCTGTGCTGCCACTCGTCCACGGTGCCCTTGCTCCATGGATTCTTGATTTCTCCACCTCCAGGGCTGCTGTCACAGCTTTCTGTGGCCTTTCTGCTGCTGCTGAGCCTCTGTAGAAACAACCCCGTGTCAGAAACCTCCTGCTGTGCCTCAGACTAAATGAGAGCTGTCACCAAGCTCCTGCCTGTCCCCGTCCCTGCCTCTCACACGGAGGGCTCAGCCTTGTCCTTACATTTCCTACCTGCTGCAGGTAAGGACTCGGGTATTCCTCACACTTGGATCTCTCGGCGCTCTGCTGGAGCCCCAGCTGTCTGACAGCTTTCACAAAGCTGCTTTTCCCTCCCCAGGGAGCAGCCCCAGTTTGTAGTGTCACACCTGCGGGCACAGCTCCCGCTCTGGAGTGCCCTGGCCCTGCCACGGTGACATTGATGGATCTCTTCTTTTCCTGGATGGATTTCTTCTTTTTCTTCCCTTTCTCCCGTCCACTGTAAAGGGAACGAGTGAAAAATTGGCTTCCTCAGGGTGAGGTGAAATCAGCACGTGGAATTTCCTGGTGGTTTGCTCAGCTCAAACCCCACACTGCGCCTGGCCCTGGGACAAAAGGGACCTGTAGCCTGTCCTGACATCCTCCCCAAACACTCTGGCTGCTGGGGGAACTGCACAACCAGATCAGTTCCAAGGGAAATGACAAACATTTATAAAACACCTGAATATTCAGTAGTTTGTCCCAAAACTACTTAAATCGAACAAATGGATCTACTTGTGACAGAAAGCACAGCAGAGGGACCAGGTGCCCGACCCCTGCCTCAGGAAGGATGGTTTGGGAATGCAGGGAAAGTTCAGGTGTTGTTTCCACCTCCAGCCTGGGCAATCACTCCCCAAAGGCATCAGTTACCTCCAAGTGATGACATTCCAGGTACTTGGACAAGAGGAATTTGATCCAGGCTAACTCTTGGAGTCACACAGACAAAGTACCAGAACAACTTTCTGACCAATCCTAAACTAAATTTAAATTCCAAAAAAAAGTGCTAACAAGCCTAATTAACATGAATCTTGCTCTGAAAGAGGAAAGCATTATGTAATTGCAAGTTATTTTTAGACAATGAACTGTTGGTTCTTAATATGTAATTTTTCCTGTCTGAAGAATAACACAGCCAATTTTTTTCTAGTTTTCTAAAATAAATCCTACCCCAAGAGTGAAAGTCAAAGCTGGTTAGATGCACTGTCAGAGAGGAGAGGGAGCGTGCCTGATTCATTTAAATTAATTTCATTTACTCTCCAAGTACCAAGAGCTGAGGTGGAGAATCACTGAGGTCATGGGGAAAAAACCTCCTGTGTTCCTCATGTGACACCCAGGAGACAGCAACAAAACCTTTCCTCAGCAACTCCCACCTTAGCTGCTCTGCTTTTATTGGTCTTCCTTGGGCCAACCTACAGTTTTAGGAAGAAATCCTTCCCTGGGAGGCTGGGGAGGCCCTGGCACAGGGTGCCCAGAGCAGCTGTGGCTGCCCCTGGATCCCTGGCAGTGTCCAAGGCCAGGCTGGATGGGGCTTGGAGCAGCCTGGGACAGTGGAAGGTGTCCCTGCCCACAGCAGGGGTGGCACTGGGTGAACTTAAAGGTCCCTCCAACCCCAACCACCCTGTGATAGTCTCAGTTTGATTGGGGGTAATCTCTTGGTGGGGTTTTGTCTTTCATCCACACTTAACCAGGATTGCGCGGCCACAGACATTTTGTTTAAAGCTCAAATAATACTGAAAAAAATCTTGGAGATACTTGAAATCATTCCTTCAGCTCGCTCTTGAAGTTCCCACCACCTGACCTAAGCAGCCGCTGCCATCCACGTAGGGTGGGATGGGATTTTCGTCCTCGAGATCCGCACTTGCCTTCCCACAGCCAATCCCACACCTTCAAACCCAGTCTTTGCTCCTTGGCGAGGAATGTGCCAGGACATCCCCAAGGGTGGTGGCTGCCACGCCCTGCAGGGGCTGCCTGTCCTGGCTCAGCCAGGGCTGGCACGGCAGCGGTTCCTGGAGAAGGAGGGGTTTCCTCCTGCGTGTGGCTTGCAACAGGACCCCAGCTCTGCCCCCGGGGGAGTCGCTGCTGGGAGCAAGAAGAGGAACCAAGCCTTGCTTGGAGGCTTGGAGCAAGACCAAGCCTGCTCCTCAGCTGGCATTTGAAGTGTTTGGAAATAAGGGAAAGCAGCAGATGCAAACAGAGAAGCGCAGTCTGTAGCCCGGGGTGGGAGAGTTATTTCTGCTGATTTAATAAGTGGCCGCTTGGTCAGCTCCTGCTCTCAATGAGGAGCCAGGTCCATTTTTCAGGTGTACACTGTCAGTGTTCCGAAAATCACCTTCAGTTTAGCTGGGAACGTTGCTGGAGATCTACCCTGTAAATTGCCAGAACTCATGGGTGCCTATTAGGGATGTTTGCCCCTGCCAGAATGAATAAAATAATTGATAAAAATGCAAATAGTTGGGTCTTAGGTTAGTAAAAAAAAAATATTGCCCGTTCCAAAAGGATTAAGTCCTTGCTGTGTCTTCAAAAAACTTCTATATTTCATCTTCTGATTAAAAAGGAGGAAGAAGGAATGTTTGCAGTGTGGAAGAAGCAGTCAGTTACTGCTCCATGTCAGGAGCATCCCCTGGGTCCTCCCTGCACAGCCAGCCCTGACTGAGACCCTGGAGATACAGCTTTGGGAGAGTTTCACTGTCTGCCCTGACATTTTACAGTTCCCCACCCAGACCCACGTCTTCAGTTTGAAACTGGGAACTGTAGTAAATCTTTGTGGGTTTTTTGGGTCCCCCCAAGGTTATCACTGCGGCTGGAAAAGCCCCACACAGACCCCTGTGTCAATCCAGCTGTACTTGCCCCAATTCTCCACCCCTGGAGTGTTTTATTGAGTGAAATATCTGCTCCTTGTGCTTCAGAACCTCATTTACATTCACTTTTGTGCTTGTGTGGCACTTACACAAAATTCAGAGAGTTCTCAAGCAAATGACTGTTGGTACTTAAATACAGAATATGCTTTTTAAACATGTAATTAAACCCAAGATATTTCCACCAAGTGCATTGAAATCCATGTGCCCAAATTCAAGGCTAAATCCCTGGCACGCATTAAATTTGTGTTAAAACCAATTTTTAATTAAAAATCTGGGTGGTTTTTTTTTTCTGGGATGTTCTAGGCATGCTTATCTTGCATAAAAGGTGAAGATTTTGGGGTGTTTCCTCAAGATAATTTTCAAGTGGGGGATCAGATTTCCTCCTAACTCTTCTCTATTTCTGGCTAATCACAGCTGAACATCTGTTTATTTCCCAGGAAAAATGTTAAACAACAATACAAGGTTGTAAATGGAGTGAGCATCTGATGGAACAAATTCTTGCGTGTAACCCAGACCTGCACATTGGGAATTTTCTCCTGACAGTTCAGAGCTCTGCATCAAAGTCACATCTCCTGAAAATTAACATCAAAGCAACTCAGCTCGTTAGGGTGGTGTTTCAAACGCAGCAAAGTCTGCAAGATGTCTATAAATTAAAATGGAATTACTGCTATCAACTTTATATTGACTGTATCACCATTCTATTGCATAAGATGCAACCCAGTGGAGAGAAATGTTGAAGGAATTAAAAATAAATCTATTTTAAAAAGAAATCAGGTTGGTTTTACTTTCCCATTGTGATATTTAAGAAAGAGTAAAACCACCATAAGTATTTTCCTTTAAGGAAAATACAGGGTGCACAGCGTGGTTCTGAAGGCAATAAAATAGGACATGATCAGCCCTGGACAGGATTTTATTTAGGGAGACAAAATCCCCAGTCAGGGAGTTCATGAAACAATGACAAATCTCATCAGAGGCCAACGAGCAGAGTTTGTGTCTCTGTGGTTACGATGAGCCAGATGATATTTTTAACAGATTTTGATCATTCTGGAGAAGAGTTCAAGACCCACAGATCTCTGGAAGTCCTGAGGACATCTCACAAACGATTGCTGTGCGTATGGTTTATATCTATTAATAGTCATGTGCATATAAATTAAATTACTGGGGGTTTTATACATGGTTCACATCTGAAAATGAGTGAGTTTGGAGAGGTGACATTTTATTTGTTTAAAAACTGCTGCTGATATGGTCTGGAGTTTATGTGGTTTCTTTTCCCGAAACAGATGATTTTAACATATTTCTCTGTTGAGTTTCACCAATAACCAAGAGTTATCCATCAATCCTAGTGCAGATTCTCACTCCTAGGTCAGCAAGACCCTCTCGCCTCAGAGTCGTGACCTCCCAGTCACAGCCTTGATTTGGCCATTTTTGTAATCTTGCACTTATTTTACGATTGGGAAACCAATTTCAAACTGTAAACAGAAGCATGACTCATTTTATGGGCACATTCTCCAAAAGATGCTTAGCCAGGCTTTCTAAATGCTTGCTAGTTGATGCTTCTGTTTCCTGGAGATATTTAGAGAAGTAATTATAACTGGGAAGATGCAAAGCTCCAGCTTTTATTAATAATGCACAAACTCGTGACATCCAACAACTTGTACACAGTTAGAGCATCCAAACGCTCCAGAGGACTCCACAGATTTTACATTTGATGTTATTTTCTTGAAAGCTTTAATACTCTGGATTTTCAAGTCCAGGCCAAGTCAATCAAGTTGTCTCAATTTATCCTTGAAACTCAGATAAAAATATCAACAATTGTGGGGATTTTGCACGAACTAAACTTTATTTTTTCTTCCCTATTTTGTATTTGTTTATACACTATTCTGTTGAGTACATGCCCTGAATCACAGCACATTTTCTGTTCTAGCTGCTAAAATAAAAGCTTCATGATCAATGCAGCATCAGCCCTTCTCCTGACTGTAGTCACCCTCATTGGGATTTCTGATCACACACAAATCCACCTCCTCTACTGAGATTTTCCAGCCCAGCAGATGGGAAATTCTATTGAATAATACTAAATACTCTTACAAAAGAGACAAACCCAACTGAAACCCGACTTTTTGGACTTTCAGCCTTTAAAAGACAGCGAGGAATTTGGAGGATTTTTTGCCTACATAACTTTGGGAGCTTTTTTGCTTTTCATCAGCAACATGCACAGTCTGGCACAACATGATAAAATGGTGAGGGAGTCCACCAGGAAATCATTTCAGTGCTTTTTCTGAGTGTTGCAAACTGCTTTAGTGGCTGGAAAGAAACTTCTTTCATTGAAAGGATCTTTCTGTTTCCATGAATTTCTATGCAGCAGCCAGCTCGCTTTGCTGGGCTCTGTGTGTCCACAGGGATGTGCCCACACAAAGTCATAGGAGGAACCATGCCCTGGAAAAGCAATCAGAATAATTCTTTCCCAACCTTAGGTGGCTATTTTTTTCCCAAATAAACACAAAAAGAGGCAATGCATTATTTTTGTGTTCCTCTTGTTAAAGGATATTCTTGTGATTTTTCAGTTCAGATTTGCCTGAACAAAATATTCAAAATAAAACACATTATCCATAATCCCTTCTGGCCTAATTCCATTCTGAGTCTACTGATGATGCAAGATGACATTCCCAGTAACTGAGGACTAAGTTTAGCCTCCAAACATGCATGTTGCATGCAGCTTGATCAGTGTTCCCTGCAGACACGGATCTGCCCTGACTCAGAGGGACGGAATCTGCTCACTCCGAGATGAGCAGCGGCTTCCAGCACGCAGGAGCAAAGCAGATCCTCTGTGGCAGCACCCTCAGGCCATGGAGCACATCCCTGTGTCCAGTTTGTCCCCAGGCCATGGAGCACATCCCTGTGTCCAGCCTTGTTCCCAGGCCATGGAGCAGATCCCTGTGTCCAGCCATGTCCCCAGGCCATGGAGCAGGTCCGTGTGTCCAGCCTTGTCCCCAGGCAATGGAGCAGATCCCTGTGTCCAGCCATGTCCCCAGGCCATGGAGCAGATCCCTGTGTCCAGTTTGTCCCCAGGCCATGGAGCACATCCCTGTATCCAGCCTTGTTCCCAGACCATGGAGCAGATCCCCGTGTCCAGCCTTGTCCCCAGGCCCTGGAGTAGATCCCCGGGTCCATCCCTGTCCCCAGGCCATGGAGCACATCCCCGTGTCCAGCCCTGTCCCCAGGCCCTGGAGCACATCCCCATGTCCAGCCCTGTCCCCAGGCCATGGAGCACATCCCTGTGTCCAGCCCTGTCCCCAGGCCATGGAGCAGATCCCCGTGTCCAGCCTTTTCCCCAGGCCATGGAGCACATCCCTGTGTCCAGCCCTGTCCCCAGGCCATGGAGCAGATCCCCGTGTCCTGCCTTGTCCCCAGGCCCTGGAGCAGATCCCCGTGTCCAGCCTTTTCCCCAGGCCATGGAGCACATCCCTGTGTCCAGCCCTGTCCCCAGGCCATGGAGCAGATCCCCGTGTCCAGCCTTGTCCCCGTGCCTTGGCTCCAGGTGCCTGTGCTGGCCCAGCCCTTCTCTTTAACCACTCAAACCACACGGTGGCTGCACAGATAAATCCCATAGGATGGGAAAGGGTGGAAAAGGTGATGCAGAAATATTGGCCCAAATACAACCTGCACCCGAGGCGGGAGGGAGTAATTTTCACCTGGATTTAATTTTAGGCTGGAAAACAGGGATTTTTAATGTCTAATCATTGCACCTCGACACAATGCAAATCCCTAAAGAGAGGCAAAAAGATGAGATCCAAAACATTGTTCCCTGTTTAATTTGCCACTCCAGCTGGTTTGAATAGCAACCCCCATCCTCTTTCTCACCACCTTTCCTGGGGGACATTTCCCAGCATTTCTGCAGAGCCACCATGGCCTCGGTGTCACCGGTCCCTGCTCGGGTTTCTCCATCCACTGCTGTTCTCCAGCTCTTTGGCAGCACTCAGAACCACAGGATTTCTGGATCTGGCTCTTGGGGACCAGTGTGTCCCCTTTAGGGAAAATGGGACTAATTCCCAGCTTTCACATTATGCTTTCCATACACTAATTGGTGCTTTTTTGTGTTCATAGATAAGGAGAGGGAGACGTGCAAAAACTACAGAGTTTCCCCAGCTGGCTGGTGCAGACTGGGACCTGGAGCTCCAAAATTCCAGTAACGCACCCCAGAGGCCAAGCAGCTCTGCTGTCTTTCGTTTGCCTTCTTGCAAAACATCTTTATTCCTATTTGCAGACTAAAAGTGACGAGCTATTGACTGCAAAAAAGCCAGTGGCTGGAACAGTAAATAAATCTTGTCTGCCACACTGCTGCCTCTGCAGTGAGAAACTGGAGCTGACACGTCTCTCATTACTCCGTGTTGTTTCCTGTATAATTTATGACTCTCCATTGCATGTGTTTGGAGTTTGTAAATGTGATGTGCAGCTGCATCTGACATCAGGCATGCAAAGGACAGCTCCCAAAATTGCTGTTAGTCCTTTATGGGCAGAGTTACAGTAAATAACACTTAATGTGAAATACGTAGAACCATGATAAACATGGCAGGGGCTAAGGTTGCTTCTGCTGAGGATGCTGAGACTGCTGGCAGTGAAGGGAAGGAGCTGCACCAAGGACAGGGCCCACAGGTTCTTTGCAGACTCCTCCCTTCTTGTTGCTGAGGTAAAACACTACAAGAAATGTGTTTTGATACCTCTGTTACAATGAATTCTACCAGCTCTGTCTGGATAAAAGAATAGCTGGTCTTCATTCCATTAGGGCAGCCCCAGGCAATCCAAGCCAGCTGATCCAATGGAATGTGGATGTATCTCAAGCACTGCTAAATATGAACACAAGGTCTCCACGGCAGTTTTTCACCAGATTCCCAGACTGGTCTCAGCATCCTCCCCATCTCCTTAGAGCCAAACTTTAGGAGCACTAAAAACCAGCCTGATTTTTTCTGTTAGGGTACACTTGTGGATGGAATCCTGTGGGATACCAGCCACTGCAGGTTTCTGAAGCCACTGTAGAAACAGCTTTTGTTATTTCCCTTCATGAGCTGCTGAGTGTGATCAATTTTCACTCTTAAACCAGAACTAAAATGCTGCTTTTTAATTTCAGCAAACCATTGGAGGTAAATTCTGCTTTAAATTACACTCACCTGAACCTACAGAAGCTCAAGGGCTGATCTTGCAGTTTCTGATATTAGGAAGGAATTCTTTATTCAGATGGTGGTGAGGGCCTGGCACAGGTTTGCTAGGAAATGTACTGGGTACAGCTCCATGGCTCCACGGTCTGGGACCTCCTGAATACTGGGGTTTTCTTTCCTCATTGCAAGGTGCTGCAAAGGTAAGAATTGGAAACCAGCCCAAAACACAAGCACCTGGAAAGTTTCATGATCAAACATCAATTAATCTCCAGAAGTTCATCTCCCTGTTTGGGCTCTCTCCAACCAGCTCACCACAGCACCAGGAAACTTCGGAAAACACAGAGAATCTTAATTTTAAGCTTTTCTCGTGCTCTGCTTAAGCTGTGAAAAGAAACAGGCGAATGTAAAGAGATCCACCCACTCCAGGCACATTAATTACAGGGACTGAAAGTCAGCCAATAACGAAGGTAAGACAGAAATTCAGTGCTTTAACAACTTAACAATGCCCGTTGTTCCCTCGTTTACCCACAGCTGCAGGTGTGTACAGCACAGCCTTTGTCTTCCCGCGGGCTAATTTGAGCATTCTGGGCCCGTGACATTGCCAGCAAGAATTCCTTTATCCATGAATTCCGTGCTGCCAGCCCTGTCCTAGGCACACACAGAGTTTCAGCCTCTCTGCACATTTTTTGTTTCACGCACAAATAAACAGATGAAAACCTGTTTGTTTGCCCTCCTTCAAGGACCATTGAGTTATTCAGGACAAGAGCTGTGGCACAAAAGCTAAAATAAATATAAATTAGGCCGTTGGGACTATTCTCCTCATAGTGCAGTGACATTTTCCTGTGGAAAAAAAAAAAGGATGTGTAAAAGGGTCAAACTTCAGAAAAAAACATCTCATTTGTGGTGTTAACCAGTCAAGGACCTGCCCATACACAGCTGAATGCTACAGTGCCAACTAAAGACACACACTTGGCCTCTTTTCCCATTCTCTCTGTAATTAATCATTCAATTTCACGGTTACTTCATTAATTTGATTATATATAGTACAACTTTTGGGTGTGGTGTTGTCTGTCATTGAAAATAAAAAGTAATTGCAATTTTTCTCTGGGTTCTCCTATTCTCAGTTATTTAAATGTTAAAAATATTACTTTTAGTAATGACAAGGTGGCAGCAACAAAGATCATGAACTCAGTCATAGTTTGCATTTAGATTACTGTAATACCAGAAGTGAGAAAATTATTGGATATTAATTCCAAAGGATTAGGCATTCCCAAGCCTCTGTTGATTACACCCACATTTCTGGCAGTGGAAACTCAGGGTTTTTTTAATTTTAAGCTCTTTGCCACCACTTTAATTATTTTTCCATTCAATACTTCATTCCTTTGTTTATCCTTAATATCAGAGAATCTCAGGCTGGTTTGGGTTGGAGGGACCTTAAAGCCCATCTAGTTCCACCCCTGCCATGGGCAGGGACACCTCCCACTGTCCCAGGGTGCTCCAAGCCCCGTCCAACCTGGCCTTGGACACTTCCAGGGATACATCCTTTATTTGTCCCTTAAAACAGTCAATTACTGAAGTTTAAGATATTATTAAGAATTAACATACTCTTTTAGAAAAGCAGAAGTGATACCCTTTATGTGCCTGAGTGGGTTTTTTTCCACAGTACCATTTTTTCCCTACAGACAAAACTGACACAAGCCAAAGCACATAAAAGTTTGGTAATAAAAGAGAAAAAAAGAGAATTGCTCTTTCTATGAGTAGAAAGGTTTCTTAAAAACATTTTTTCTTCTAAATTAGTATTATTTTCAGAAAGCTTCTCTATGCTTCAAAAGGGAGTTTTCTTCAGATGAAAAAGATGGGGTTTTTCTTAAGATGAAAACAGTGTTAAAAAGGTTTTTGTTTGAAGTAACATTCAAGGAGTCACATTTTTTTCAGCTACCAAATAATCTTTAAAAATGTCAGCCTGAGGACTTTGTTTTCCAGTTAAAAGCAGACATTTTTCAATGGAGAATTTTTGAAGATGAAAAATCTTCAGCAACTTAATCAGGGCCTTAAGTGTTCAGAACTTAATCCTAACACATCTCCATCCAGATTTGTCAGAGACTTATTACCATAGTGCAGTATAATGATATGTTAATTGTTATTTGGATATTAATAATGCAGCTTCTTGTTTGTTTGATTTCCACCTAATTCCTAAAATCCCTTCCTATAGAAAGAAATACCAGTAACAAACTTTCCCCTCCTTTTTTTGTATATATGTGAAGTTCCATTAAATAGAGGATCTGGACATTTAATAACACACATTATACTCATAATATTTTTATGAGATGAGAAATTTTCCCTGTCTTCCCCACAGAGACTGCAAATTGGGAACAGAAGTTTAATTCCAGTTAAACTCTAATTAATTTTAAGATGTTTAGCTACAACACAATGCCCCACAGCTCCAGGTAGGATTAGTGGGTGGGAGAGGCCTCCCCCTGGGAATGTTTTGTTCTCCTTGAGACGCAAACCTCTTAAGATCACTTTCCCATTTGCTGCCTTGGGAACAACTTGTATCTCATTAAAGTTGGATAAGTCTGCACCAAAATGATTTACAGAGGGAAGAGGAAGAAAAAAAGTCTTTGTCAGAGGAAAAAATGGGAATTGTCTCATGTTCCAGACAAGGCCTTGGTAGTCAATACCTGCTTATTTATTTATAAAACGTGTTATATAAATCTTTATTGTTATTATTACTGTGAAATATCTTATTTGGTTTAAGCAGGATTTGGTAAAGGGAGATTTGCTTAGGGATTTTTTTTCCAGCACACAAGTACAGGAGCAGCTTTTAGGTGGGTGTAGAAGCTCGTGCAGAGGTTGAACAGGAGCCTGCAAACCTCCTGTGAATCACCAGCCTGTCCAGGGGCCTGGGGACACTGGGCCACCAAAGGCCATCCCACAGCAGTGACTTTGCATTCCCATGGGTGAAAGAGACATAAATGCTTCCTACAGAGTGAAGCAGCCCAAGAACTTAGCTGGGTGAAGCCAGCTCACATGAGCTGAGAAGTTGGGCAGATTCATCTTAGTTACTTAAAGAAATTGTAATGGATGCTTAGAAAGCTCCAGCAGCAGGTACCAAACATCTGGAGTCACCTCAGCAGCACAGGGACAGCAGCACTGCTGTGCTGGGAGCAGTGGAGCTCCAAGGATTTACAGCAGGCACCGACAGGCTTTGGGTCACAGCATTTCTTTGGTTGTCCATCTCTAGCATCCACTTGGTTTGTAACTCCAACACTAAAATCCATTGTTCTTTTCCCAAAACCAAAGTGGCACGGCCAAATTCAACTTTCCAGAGGCAGGGTGGGTTTGTTGTTTCTTTGGAGCAGCAGCGCCAGGAGCCCAGATTCATGTGAGATGAAATTCATCCTGCGAGGAAGAGAGTGCTGCAGAGTACGAGGAGATTTGCAGAGCTCATCGCTCCTCTGCTGGCTTCAGCCTGTGGGTTCCCTGTGGGAATGGCTGCTCCCCTGGACTTCCAGGCATCTTCCTTAACTCAGTGACATCAGAAAAACTTCTTTCCCCAGGTCTTCAGACTCTCAGCAAAGCAGCTCTCTGAGCTTTGTGATTCACTCTGCTCAAAGTCTGATGCTTCTTGCTCAAAAGACAAATTAGCCATTGGAGGATGACATTCCTGGGTGTGCCCCAGAGACACTGCACTCGAGTGCTTAGTCTGACATTAGGCCTGCATGAGTTAATTAAAAAATAATCATTTTTTTCTGCTCCTCTTCTGGTGTCTTCAGTCAGGCAAATATGCTGAAATCTCAAAACCAGCAAAGGGATTGCTTTAGCTAGAAGATAGGGTATGAATTCAGCATATTTTCTGCATAGAAATATGACATTTGTATGGAAATGACCCATTTTCTTGAACAGGCAGCTATACATCACAGAAGTTTCACTGTAACATTTATGCAAAAGAGATTGGAAAGCACTTTCCCATAAAGTGCTGATTTCCCCCAGATGAAATAATAAGGCAAAGCACAATCCAGAAGCTCAGGAGAAACATTTCACTCAGTGTCGTATGTTCTGGGTGTTTGTTTTGATTTCCATGATGATTTCACGTTTGTTTGTCTTCTTCCCTAAAGGAAGCGAAGGACTTAGGAAGGAATAATCCATTCTCCCTTTTTCCTTTCCTAATCACATCCCTGCTTCCAAACGATGGCAGAAGGGCAGCAGGGCATTTCCACCCTGCTCCAAGGACCAGGACAGCCTGGGAATGGTCAGGGTGGAGGCATAAGGAGGTTTTTCTGCAGCACTGGACATGGGCTCTGCCACAGGGAGCCAAAATCCCTGTGACAAATCCATGCTACCGTGCCCTACATTTCTTGGAATATTTGCACAATGCATGTGGCAATTCAGCAATCAGCCACCACTCCCGGGCACACAGCTTAAGGAATGCTGAGGGATCATTACTTTGCAGCTTTTCCTTTCAAATGCAGCATTTTATGGTCTGTTATTCAAGGGGCTGAGCCGCTTCTGGCTCCGCTCGGGGCCAAACTCAGAGTAAGGATCAGCAACACAAAATCAAAACCAATGCCCAACACATCTTATCCATAGAAAGTTGCTATAGACATAGAATACGTAACTAGCAAATCATTTTTAGGCTGCTTTTATTACAAAATTACAATTTTAATTAATAGTTGCACAACTACAAGATTGTTTTTATGCCAGTGCTGAATGAAACGCTCTGACCTCATTCAATCCCACCGAAGTCAAGTGCAAAATTCACCCTGATATGAATGAGAAATTCTGTGAGCTTATCATGAGTAAAGGTATAGTTTGTTCTGATGATGAATTGAAATTATTTAAAATCAATTAGAACATAAAAGACACATCCCAAACTAGATGTTCACTGAGCTCAGAATCTTGATTTACAGCCCAACATCCTGACCCTAAATGGAAATCCATACATCACTGAGGCAACATAATCAGACTTCAGATAACTTACTTTAGAGCAGGAAATTCATCTTTTTTCCCATGTTCAAGCCAATAGCTGGGAAATTAACAGCAACCAGAGTAATTATCAGTGCAGGTATTTCACCATCAAAACTCTGAGAGCATAACAGAGGCTTCCAATGCACAGTCAACAACCTTTTCCTTTGCCTATAAAACCAGCCCTGAGTCATTTTGGCCACCACTTTATTTCACAAATGTGGAACAGTTGTGGAGCAACTCATGAATTACTGTAAGTCCTCTGGAAGACTAAAAACCTTCCAGGCTTGTGCTCAGCCACTAAGCACCACTCCTTTCTAAACAGAAAAGAAAATTTAAAACATTTGTGCCAATATGACATTAATGGAAGCAGCTTTTTTTTAGGAGGGGGGGGTGTTACCGAAAAGGACACGCTGTGGAAATGTGATTTCCCCTAGTTGCATGACTATTTATATAGAGAAATATAAATTCATATAAATGTATACATTTCTATAGATACACATATTGTACACTGTAGGCATATACATACATACATATATACACAGGGTGTTATATACACATCCAGATTTGTATATACATATATATAAATATATATATACACACAAATGCACACACAGCTTGCTTTGGAGCGAGCTAGAGTTATAAATTCTCCCTCCCCCACAGAGCCAAGATGATCCGAGCTGCCTCTGCTCAACACCCCACGGTTGCCTCTCCAGCCCGAATTAAATATAATCCTCATTATTCTGCCTCTCTGGTGCCTGAGAAACTTGGCAGCCTCTCTGGGTGACTCGAGATGCAGCAATTCCTCCTGCCTTGCCTCTCCTAACCTATTCTAGGAGATGCAATATGCTGCTAAGATTAAGTGTCCAAAATGCTAATACATCTGAGAAGTGCCTCCACTGACCTACATCGGGAATGTAGGTCGCAAAGGAGCTATTTTTAACCAAAATGCCCATATTTTAATTACAGTCCAAAGCAAGCCATGTTCCTGAATCTCCCAGAAGTTTGCAAAGATTGAATTTTACACTTTAATAGTGTAATTATAGGTACATACTTAGATACACACAGTATATTCTGCACATGCTCAGCGTTTCCGTGGCACACGAGGCACTCGTGCTCCTGCTTGGAGCTGACAGCAACTAATTTTAGGAATGTCTCCTCCTTATCCCTGAAGCGTACCTGTTAGAGATCCTTCTTATCAGGGCTTTGTGCTCTGAAGGCTTGGACAGACTCTGGTTGGCTCGGAGGGGCTGGCAAAGGCCTGTGACACCACCACAGCCAACCTGGCGAGGCTGCCAGCAAGCTGAGGGCACTCCAGGCGGGGCAGAGGGAAGTCTTGAGGTGAATACACCACTCTACAGAAAAACCCAACAGAGAGAACCATGTTTTCAGCTGGTCTCCACTCCAGGCACAAACAGAGGGGTCAGGGTGTGTCCTCAGCCCAAGGAGGGAGGATCTGTGCATGCAGACAGGAAAAAGCAGTTCTGGGAATGCCAGCGACCTGCAGGCTGTTGAGCGCTTAGGCCAAAGGCAGGAAGAATAGGGTCTGGGAGCTATTTGTTACCTGCTCTAAAATAAGGGTTTTCAACAAGAATTTCATGTAGTTATTGGCTGTCTCTAAGCCAGCGAGAGGCACTTGACTTTCAGGTGCTGTTCTCACTGTCAGCCTTGGCAAAATTCCCAATCGTCACAGCTTAACAATTGCCAGTCCTTCCATCAGCCTCCCTGGCTGTAGTCACAGCCCCCCACTGCTAATATACATATTAAATATATACATTTTCTGTATAAATTAGATCCATCCACAATTCTTGATTGGTTTAAAACTGAAGGGGAGAATTAAGCACGGACTGAACAACAAATCTTTGCCTTAATCAGTGCCTTTACTCCTCCTCAGGACCCCTCAGGGCTGTGACTTGCCCTTTCTTTGAAGAAAACACTGACAGCAACTGGATCTAAAAAAGACTTTTACTTGCCATATTTCTTTGCTTGCCAATACTATCCATTTTCCAAAGCAGCCAGGTTTTTGGGTCACTGCAAGAAAACATAACAGAAGTGATGCCACAGGAAATTTTCTCTCTGATTAAGAAGAATGCATTTAGCTACACATCTATTCCAGCAGTGCTTTGGGGACAGCTGATCAGTCCTGCCCTTGCATGGCAGTTTAACAGCACCAGAGAAACCTGGATGTGTTCCCTTAAAAAGACAGACAAACTTAACTGGCCAGCACCCATTACCAATGCCTAATTTTTGTAAAGCTCATTTTTCACCCAAACACTACAACATGAGTTTTCTATGTGCTCCCTGTGCAGGCTGGGCCAGTACCTCCAGTGGTGCAGGACCCCAAGGACTGAATTTCTCAGGTGGAGCAGCTTAGCTGGTCCCATCCAACCCTGAAATCTCACTAATGGGAATTTCTAGCATCTCCCTTTGAGTCAGACCATGCTGGGCACTCTCAGGATACAGCAGAGTGAACACATTTCAGCTCTGAGTGGGAATTCCTGTGCTCTTTGGAGCAGAGCTCCTTCATTCTCCAAAGAAAAGAAGCCCAAGACTTCAGTTTAAAGTCTTATTAAAAGCACAGTTTGATAAGAATTTTCACACTGCATTGTTTCCCTCTCTCTGGTCATAGTAGCGATAAAATCAAACCAAACAATCGCAGAACAAAAGAAAACCCCAAACCATTAATTAACTTTGATTTGCAAAGACAAAGCCTCCAAAGTTCAATGACAGACTTTGGTTCAAGGGTTATTCAGATAATGGACATATATATATATATTTAAACGCATAAAATAACTTAAAGACCAAGTACAAAACCAAAAATTTATGTATCTTTCTAGAAAGCTCAGTTTAGGACAGTTGCTGTTGTGACTGACTTAGTTTTAAACAAGTGCAGCCTGAAAAAGTGATCAACAAATACATTACTATAATTCTTTAATGTGTAAACCAGCTACTGTGTCTGGAAAAGCAAAGGAAAGCAAGAAAAAAAATGCATAAAAGTCCCAGAAGCAGTATATTAGTGCCACTGAAATATTTGGAGAAAGTCATTAAATTCAGAAATGATGGTTCCTGTGGGATAAAGACTCCCAAACTTTTCTTCAGCTTTTTTTTTGGTTGGTTGGTGTTTGTTTTAGAGCAACTGTTACAGGAGACCCTCCTCAGGAATGGTGCCAGGTGCCACCAGCACCAGCAGGGATGGCAGTGCCACGAGAAGCAGCCGCACAAATGAAGTCTTTCCCATTCCAGTAGTGATTTATCACAATTCAGGAATTCCTGCTTGGAATCATTCAAGCCCTACTGCAAAATCCCATCACTGCAGAGAACCTCCCTCCCTGGCACTGTGCTCCAAGGACAAGCCAAATTGCTGTGCCACACGCCATGGGCAGGATATTCCTCCACAGGCAGTGACATTTGTTGGAATTCCCAAGTACAGAGAGAGTCAGTCCTTGGCTAACCTGAAATATCTCTTCAGGATGCATAGAATATACAGGGTATTCTTGAGAGATTTGGAAAATTCTAGTGGAAAAATAAAGACGTTAGGAAAAGTAAATGGACATTAAAGATTCAGGATAGGACATAGGACTTGGTCATGAATATTTTATATTGTGCTCTGCTCTTTGTTAGTATCTGTTCTTTTTAAGGCACCCAGCAGCTGAGTGTTGCATGTCCACACCTCCACAACGCCTAAAAATAACCCCACATTTAAGATTATTGTCCTTAACATTCAAAAAAATAAGGATTGATGTGCCATCCACCCTGCAGAGACCACCCAGCATGAATGTGAGACAGAGCATTCCTATAGCTCAGCTCTTTGAGCCTTTTCCTCTCATTTTCCCACAAAAATGATCCATTCTGAAAACCACCACAATATCAACCAACTGAAATGCCACGACAGGGAAGTGTTTCCAAATGCTGTCACAGGGATCAAAAATAACCTACAAGTGTCACCCCAGCAGCCTCCTGGGGAACTCCATGTGCAGCAAAGTCAGTGCTTTCATAGAAACCCCCAAAACTGCCCCAACAACCTGAACAAAAATGAGATAATGACAGAATTTTACAACTGGGTAACCATAAGTACCAAGGAAAAGACATTTTAAAGAAGTTGTATGAAACACAGTTGTCAGCGCCTGTCAATCACAGAATCACAGGATGGCCTGGGTTGGAAGGGACCTTCATATTCTTGCTCTCAAAGAAGAAAGATAATACTAATAAAGTATTTCCAAATAATTTGCAATTTTTACGCTAATAATCTTCTTGGCTAGCTGGTCATCAATGACGTTAGATCTAAACAAATTTGTCTGGATGCAAAAATTCTTATTTTAAAATCAAAAGCCTTAAAGATTGTTCGGTTAATTTGTGAGTGAAGTCAATCAAAAAAATTACTGAATTGATGGCAAACCCATTTTCTCTGTACCATCACTCATTTTATTCTGAAACAGTCCCATGGAGTACTTGTCTCAGAACACTTGAATCCACTTAAGAGATGTTGTAATTTTCTGAGATCAGATTTTGCTCTTCATTCATGTCTGTTGACTAAAACTGAGCATAATACAGTGTTTCAACATTGGCTTCCAAGGAGAGGAATTGGGCCTCCAGGCATTCCCACTCAAGGGTTTGTTCCAAGCACATTCCAATTCTTCCACTGCCCAATCAAACCAGAAATATTTTAACAACTGGAAAAGAAAGATGTATTTCCATTCACACCAGAATTAAAAAATAGGAATTTTTGTACAAAGAGCTGTTGTGAGCTACATCCTGGGTGGATCTGCATTTCTTCCACAAAGAACAACTGTGTTTTACTGTGTAACCCACACATAAATGCATACATACATAAATCCACTGAGAAACTCAGCTACAGATTGAAAACCAAGCACACAGCAGCCTGATTCCCGAGTGTCCACAAATCCACGCTGTAAGAGCAAATGCCTTTGGAAGAAGGGCAATCCTGGAACAAGTTCACACCAGAGTGGCCGGAGCGCTCCCAGAAATCACACCCCGTGGTTGAGTAATGTCCTGAGCAATGAACTCTCACACTTAAGGCCAAATTCTACACACTTTTCTTCACATGAGCACTTCTGTTAAACCTAAACCCAAACCATCACATCTTTTCCGTGTGAAGTGGGTACTTGAAGCAAGTGGAAGCGGCACAGAGCTCATCAAGTGCTGCTGGCACACCCGAGAGCTTCAGAAACGCAGCCTCACATTTTGGAGAGACCTCTCCCTCCCGGTGCTCTCAGAGTTCACAGAGAGAACACAAGTTGGACAAAACCACACATTTCAAACTTAAAACCAGATCAGCTGTGCTGCACACTCAAAGGTGGTTTTGTCTGGAAAGGTCTCTTACAAAATCTGGAGCTGCCACAGCTTAACTCACGTTCATGAATCTCCTAAGAAATGAGATTCTCACTCTCCAAAATCCATCTAACCAGAGCAGTAGGCAGCAGGCTTTCCAACATTCAGATTATTACTCATACCATAACATTTAACATCTTTCTATCTCTGTTGATACACTCAAGAGATCCATGAAGCCATTTCCAAACAAATCCTTTGACCCAAGGTACAATGTGATGGTGACATCAATGACAACATCCAGGAAACACAAAAAGCACCAGTAATTGAGCACCAGGATCATCCTTTCCATTTCCCTGTGTGCAGTTGTTGGCTGGGACTGGGGCTTACCTGGCCTTGCTGTTCTTTTCCACCTGTAGGAAGAATTTCAATGGTCAGTGAGGGAATAAATTGAACACTTGCTGAAGGCTTTACTACAGCACTCCACAGCTCAAGCTGATACCAGGTACTTGTACAACACTAAGATCAGCTAAAAAAGTATTTATTTCAAATAGCATCCCATCCAACAGCTCTAGTGAAACTGCAGATCATTTGACTTTATTTGATTCCTTCCCAGCAGCCTTAATGCTACCAATGTTACTGCTGATAAAAACAGAATTATCATCAATACTCCCTATTAATCAGGAGGAGCCTTGGTTGGAGCATGCAAAGAGTCACCCACTGCTGGTCAGAGATGATGGATCCACTTTTGTTTCCTGCAGTGGAAAGGGATGCTGCCACCCACTCAGCCTCAGCTCAACACAATGAAAAAGCAAAATAAGTCATCAAAACACCCTTTAGACATCACACTTAGACACTGTCAACACTTCCAGAGCAAATCATCCCCAAATCATCTCGGTACACAAAGGAAAGGAAGTTTCCTACGCAAGGAAAGAAAAATAACTCAACATAAGCCAAAAATTATCGCTTTTAATACAAAATTCCATTCTCATAGAACAAATTTATTTCCACTGAATAAATAGATCTGCTCACCATCCACGGGCGAGATTACTGCCTATAGTCAGGATGAAATTCTCTTGCCTTTCTGCAGTTTAATTAAAATATAAACATTATTTGCAACCGGCTTTACTCTATTTGGATACAAGTATGAACACTTGCGGCTTTGAGGACATTGCCAAATGTATACAGCACCACTCTCACTGGGGGTTGTACTTTAACCTGATTTATACAGCTCCACGCATCACTTGCATGTAGGCTTATCAATGTAATTATTACAGTTATGATAAGAAGGATCTGGCCTTTGCACTTGCATGTTTAATACTCTTAGCACGTGCATGCTCTTCCACTATCCATTAAAAACCCAGCAAAACAAACAAATGAGCAAACCCCAACGGGTCAGAGCTGAAGGCAGCAGTGAGAAAACACAATCTCAACTCAACAGAGGAAATTCCAATGTGTAATATTTTTACTGATGGCATGGAGGGTGATGCCAGATTTACAGACGTTCGGAGCTGTCCCTCCATCTCCAGACACACACAGCTGCTACCAAGGCTCGGGAATGGCTCTCCAAGACAGATGGACCCGAAAAGCCCACCATGAGCATCCTGGCTGAAGCTGTAAATAGCGACCTTGGGGGAAAACAAGTATTTATGGGTTTGTCTCTGTTAAAACACATTGTGCGGGATGAAACCGAGTTGTCCCCCAAGGAAAGAGGGCAGGTGGTCGGGGAGGTGACCTTAGGAATGTGACCCTTCGCCGGGAGGTGACAGACCACCCCGGTCCCCTCGGGACAGCGGCAGGAGAGCTCCGAGCAGCACCTTTGGAGCTCCGTGGGGGAATAACCTCAATTCACCTGGATAAACCACCCTGACCGCTGTTCAGACAGATGATATTGATGGACACATTGGGTATTTCTGGATAAACCCCACTCTCTGAAGGACCTCAGGGCAGCGCCTCGGCCACGCCGGCTCCCGGCTGTGGGGGCTGCCCTTGGCGGCCCCTCCCGCCCCGGGATAAGGCGCCCGGGGGTACATTCGGCGGACAGACCGGGGCCGGGAGCGGCCTCGGGAGCAGGGTCGGGATCGGATCCAGGCCGGGATGGGGTCCGGGATCGAATCCAGGATCGAGTCCCGGATCAGGTCCAGGATCAATCCCGGGATCGGGCCCGGGCGCTCCGGCCCCGCCGCGGCCTCAGCGCTGGGGCTGTGNCGGGGACAAGGGGACGGCACCGGGGACAAGACACCAACGCGGACAAGATACCAACCGGGACCCGCCCGGGCAGGGAAATCCCATGGTCTTTGGTCTCGCTCCGGTTGCAGCGGGAGCGGGGAGAAGGGCCGCGCGGCCGCTGGGATGCTTTCCCAAATAGCATCCCCCCATTCCAAACTGGAAATGTGGTTTAAATCCCCGCTCCGGCGGGCTGTGAGCCCTCTGACTGCTCACCCCGCTGCCAGCACCGGCAACATCCCTGCGATGCCTCCCGGGGCCGCTAGCAGGCCGGGAACCAGCGCTCCGGCGGGATGCGCTCCCAATTTTCCCGATATTTTTAACTGTCAGGACAGTGCGGCAGGGATACAGATCGCAAATCGGATTTGTGACAGTCTCGGGTGGTATCTTGGCAAGAGACGCTGTACAGCGTTTTTTTTTCTCTGTTAACATCACAGTGCATTGAACTGTTATTAATAAAATAGCGTTCAAGGTTATGGGGGGGAAGGAAATCTCTGTGGGGGAAGCTGAAGTTTCAGGTTCAAGCTTTGTATTCCTATATATATATATATATTTGGGGTTGTATATATATATATATATATATATCTGCATTTTTTTTCAAAACGTTTTATTAGGAAAGCTATACCAGACGCATCACTGTACAATGATTAAACATTACCTTTACAATTTATATTCACTTGAAATTACAGAATAAATATATGCACATTGTTGTACCTTTGTGTGTGTGTGTGTGTGTGCGTGTATGGGTGCATGAGAGAAAACATTAAAAGTGCTTCCTACAAAGCTGTTAGTGAGAGGTGCCCAGTA
>VZRQ01007605.1:45998-167636 GCA_013397975.1 Machaerirhynchus nigripectus | reverse complement strand
CCGGGGGGGGGCAAAATGCCCACCCCCCCCCCACCTTCAAAAAAAAAAAAAAAAAAAAAAAAAAAGGAAAAAAAAGGAGGGGAAAAAGGGAACAAAAAGCCCAAGTCTGGAGGAAAGCAAAGCTGCTCTGACTGCGAGTGCCAGCCGAGGGCTGCGGCGGGGAGCAGCGCGGGGGTCCCGCTCCGGCCGCCCCGCTCCCCCCGCATCCAGCGCCTCCTCCGCTCGGTGCCGCTGCCCGCCCGTCCCGGGGCCGCTCCCGCCCCGAGCCTCGCCAGGAGCCCGCAGCTTCCCGCAGAGCCAAACACCTCGGGAAGACACCCGGCGCCTCCCGCATCCTCCCGGCGTGTGCTCGGAGGCGGAGGGGCCGTACCCGCGGAACACCGCGCGGTGCCCGCCCGCCCCGGGAGCCGCCGCAGGTAACAGGGCTGCGCGGGGCGCGGCGGATCCGCGGAGGGGGGCGCAGCGGGAGGGCTGCGCGGGTGTGCCCGCGGGTGAAAGTTGGCGGGTGAGATACGCCGGGAGGCTCGGGGTGCTGCGGGCTCTGCCTGCCAGGGGCTCTGCCAGCCGGGAGGGAAGGGCTGCGGGCAGGGCAGGGCAGGAGGTGAGCCCCGCGCTGCTCCGCGCATCCCCGCTGTCCGCACCCGCGCACACCCCTGCGCATCCCCGCGCACACAGCGCCGGGCGCGCACGCCGCGCCCGCCCATCCCCGCGCACACATCCGCGCGGATCTCCGCCTAACTCCCGGGGCACCCCGCACCCCCCGCTCCGCGCGGAACCCGAATTCCCCTCCCGCACCCCGGGGTGGCTCGGCCGGGAGAGACTTAACTGGAACCGCGGCTCGGTAGCAAAAAGTTCAGGGGCAGAGCTGCGGGTACGGGCGGGAGGTCCCGGGGGGCCCGCGGGGTCCCCCCGCCCCGGGGCCGCTCTGCGCGGGCAGGGGCGCAGCCTCCGCGCCCGCGGACACGCACCATCTTCCCCCGGCTCCCGAGCTCTCCTCCACCGGTGCAATATGGACGCACCGCTCCCTCCTAATTAAATTGCTGCATCATTCATTTTCTGACGCGGGAGCGACATGGGGTACCGGCAGGCTCCGTGCACTGACACCCCCCGTTCGGAATGGGGGGGAGGCGGAGGAAAAGGGCGAAAGGGGGAATCACAACAGTTTGTTCTTGCAACAAGCTCGCACAGCGGGTTTGGCAGCAACTCAGGAGAGCGACCTAAGGGAGCAAACCCCACTGGGTTTGGGGGGCAGCCCCCGCTTCCCCATGGATGCCGCCCGTGGGGCAGGGTCGGGATGCGCAGGGGGGAGCCCTGACCTTGCAACTTTCCCAAATGCCACCGAATACCGCTCGTTTTCCTTGCCAGGGCTGCTGCCGTCGGGTTGTGCAGAGGGGCTGATGGGGGGGGTCGGGCTGGGGAGGGATGGCCCTGGAATGCGGACCAGGAAGCGCTGCGGGGATGCACGGACTGCCCGCCGGGTCCCCCCCGCAGGCAGGGCCGGCCCCGGGACCCCCGAACACCCCTGTGCCCCCCGCTTGGCTGTGACACGGGGCAAGCCCGCGGGACGGCCCGGGGGAGGAGGAGA
Source organism: Machaerirhynchus nigripectus (assembly GCA_013397975.1). Lineage (NCBI taxonomy): Eukaryota > Metazoa > Chordata > Aves > Passeriformes > Dicruridae > Machaerirhynchus > Machaerirhynchus nigripectus. Next base: position 166,051 of record VZRQ01007605.1, on the reverse strand, counting down.
GGCATCGCCCCGCACCTCCTTCCCCATCCTTTATACCCCCGCAGTTTCCCCAGAGGGCTGAGGAGACTCAAATCCGCACAGAGAGGCGGCTCTCCCGGGGTTTGTCCAGGCCGTGTCCCCTTGTCCCCTCAGCCGGGAGGCAGAAGTCACCGCGGGCCATCCCCTGCATCTCCCTCCAGCCACAGCAGCTCCCGGCCCTTCTGCCTGCGCTCCACACGCCCTGCTGGGGACAGGGCCGGTGTGAGTGTGCCTGGCAGCAGCTCCAGCGAAGGGTACGGCTGATGTAACCAAGATTAGGACGTCACTCGGTTATTAATGATAATTATTATTATTGGCAAGCCAGCGATTTCCTTGCCAAAGCCCATCCTGGAGCTGTGGGGATGCTGTCAGCAGGGTGGGAGCTGTCAGGTGCCCTTCGGCTGCCTCTTGCCAGCCTCAGTTGTCACCACTGAAATGCACCTTTCCCCCCTGACAGCCTTGTGAGAAAAAGGGAGGGATACCCAACTTAGAGATGGATACTTGGGCAGTTATTGTACCTCGCAGAAATATCCTTAAATCGTTCTGTTTCCCCCGGAGGAGAGCGTTCCCCCCGCTGCAGTCACTGCTCAGCAGGCACTGAGTGCTCCAGGCAGCCTGCAGTGGGAACCATCCCCTTCCCTTCCCTTCCCCTCCAGGCAGAAGTGGCAATGGTGGAGAGAAAAGAGGGAGTTTTCTCCCGAAGCTCTCCCTGCCTGTCCAAAAAGAAATATTCCGAGCTTTAATACTCTCTCTGTCTCCAGCAGTCCATGGCAAGGGCAAAAGCAATAAATTGTGTGAGGGCGAGGGAAACTCTTGTAATTATTAGAGATGGGAGCTGCTCCCGGCTCGCTGTGCTTTGTTAAGGTCGGGAGTAGTTTGGAGGTGCTGGGTCCGAGTGTTGGGAGGGTTTGGACACAGCTCCAGCTGCATTTCTGCCCAAAAGCCCTGGCCAAGCCAGCTCCTGCTGGGCATTCCCCCCGCCCCCAGCTCCCTGGGAGAGTGATGGCTTCCAGCTGCCAGCTCTGGGGGTAGGAGGACCTGTGGGAAGCCCAGGGTGGCAGGGGGAGCAGGGAGGGACCAGCAGCATGTGCTGCTCCTTAATCCCTGATGCAAACCCCACACGCACCGGATGGCAGTGGTGAGAGGTTCTCCAGGGAGAGATGCTCCAGGGGCAGGGCAAGGCCCAGGGCTCAGAGGGAACATCCCGTGGCTTGGGGGCCTCCTCAGTGGAACATGGAAATCCTGGAATCTGGGGAAGGCCCGGGCGCTGGGCCGTGCAGAACACAGAGCTGGACTCTCCAGCACACAGAGAGCGGGCCTGGGCAGAAACACTCCCAGCTGCAGAGGCTGCAAGAGGCAGACGTCTGCTCATGCCATTAGTCTGGGCTCAAAGCTCGGCTTAAAATTCCTTCCCTGCTCTGATGACCTCTGTCCTTGTCCCCGTGAGATTTCTGTATTGCACAGTGTCTTCATATTCAATATTGAGGTTCCCCTCCCCCTTTTATTTTTAGGGAGCCTTTCAAATATTCTTGAGTTTCTATATTGGAAATTATTAAAGAAGAAGAAATGTTGGTGGTTTTGAAAATGTTGATCGAGGAAAATCAGAATTGAGAGTCCTCTCTGTGCAGCAGTTAGTGAAGCAGTTTATGAGGCTTCACTTCTCTTATTCCCTCTCTGTTCCTTAATTAATTTATCAGACACGGACAGAGGAACATAATCATCAGCTGGAATTTACCTGCAGTCCTTCTCCGGAGGGGACTGTTTCTGTTAAATCGCTGTCACATTGTCCCAGTGGTGTTTTAGGGACCACGACCTCTCTTGCTGATGCATCAACAGCTCAGCCTCACTTCAAGGGGTCCCAGGTTGGACTGGGGGGTTGTCCTGTCCCCCTCAAGCCACTGCAGAGCTTGCCCCGACTGCTGGGGGGTCCTGTTTGCACTGGGAGAGCGCAGCCCAAGGCTCAGGTGCTGCTGAGGTCCCTTCAGCCCGTTCTGGCTGCTCTGCTGAGGGCTGGATCCTGTTTTCCATACACTGCTGGCACTTGCCACGCCATGTGTGAAGCACAGGCACAGATTATTTGAGCTGCATAAGCACTGGCGAGTGCACATGAAATGGAGGAAGTGTAAGAGTTTTAAACTGGGCTTTTCCAGCTGGAATCCTTCAGGCTGGAGAAGCTTATGTCAAACTGGTGCTCCTGGCCACAATTTTCCTCAGTCACCTCATTATCAGTTATTTATTAAGGCATAACTGTTGATTTTTTTTTTTTTTTCAGGACAGTTGTGCAATTTTCTGATGAAATTAAGCACCAAATTATATTGACATGGATTATTTCTAATATAAAAGTGTCCTCAGCTACTTGAAACTCAGTGGGACACTGGAGCTGCACAGAGAGCCCAGCCATGCCCTCAGTAGCAAGTTATTTGTAATTGGTTTGCACTCATGGGATTTTTCCTTCCAGCAGAGAAATTTTGCCCAGCATTTGATGATATGTGTAAATACTAAGAGGAAAGGAGGGAAGAACTGATAGACAGCATTAAAACAGAACAGCAAATACCAGCAAATTGTGAGTGCAGCAGCATTTTTAATGGATGGTTATTAAAAATAAAAGAGAAAAGTAGGCAAAATAAAAGGGAGGTTTTATTGGACAGAATTGACAGTTGTTATCCTCACTGATTCCTGACATTTCAAGATCAGTTTTTTATCTAATGTTTCCACAGCCTTGGATATTTCCTTCTAGTGAACCACACTCAGCTGTAGCTTTTTTCTCACTTCAGGCATGTAAGCCCACAATTTTTTTCTAAATGTGCTGATATTTATTATAGCCAGTGTCAGAAAAAGTCCACACTCCACTTATATACGAGCTTCTCCTCGGCCTTTCCTGGGATGATTCACAGCCCTGGCTGGGCACGCACAGCTTCCTCTGGCAGCAGCTGGAATTTCATGGATCCAAGGCCGAGTGATGCCCTCAGGGTGATGTGTTCCCACCAAACTGAGAGTTACGAGCCACCCTCCAGCACTGAGAGGGCTCCTCCAGCCCTGCCCATCCTTCACAGAGGCAGTTCTGCAGCCGCGTCCCGGAATCGTGGGATCATTTAGCTTGGAAAAGATCTCTAAGGTCGTCGAGTCCAACCATTAGCCCACCACTAAACCATGTCCCTAATGGGCATCAGGACGTTTTTTGATCAGTTCCAGGAATGGTGATGCCACCACTTCCCTGAGCAGCCTCCTCCAGTGCTTGACAACTCTTCTGGTGAAGAATTTTTCCAGAATATCCAATCTAAACCTCTCCTGGCACAACTAAAAGCTGTTTCTTCTCGCTCTATCACCTGGTACCTGGGAGAAGAATCTGACCTCCACCTGTCCACAGCCTCCTGTCCTCTGTCATGACAACAATCTTTTTTAACCCTTTGTATTCAGTGGAGAGACTTCTTATCTCCTGGGAGCCCAAGTGGAGGTTTTAATGTCCTAAATGAGGCTGAACATGGACCACACAGAGGAAGAGCATGGACTTGGGATTGTGTTTTCTGAATCGCTCCATGCATTGCCCACAGACCCTGGTGGCACCTGTAGATGGCACCTTCATTGTTCCCGTTAGGAACAAACCTTAGATAATGCAAAATCACTGTTTGGATTCTTGTTGTGGAATAATGGTTGGGGTTTATTTTGACACCTCCACACTCTGCACGTGAATATTTTCTGCTGCAGTTTCTCCTTTGGCTTTCTTTCCTTTTCACCTTGCGGGCTAATCTTCCATACATCCCAATTCCTGTATTTTGCCTGGGTACACAAAAATGGAGATTAGCCTCCAGTATGTGCTGTAAGCAACAGCATGGATTTTCAGGGCATCTGGATTTAGAGTTGCCAGAATTAGAAACACGAGCCAGACGAGATCATGCTAGGGCAATTCCCCAGGACTGGGCCATAAAGCCAATCAATTTAAAATGGAATAGAAAACACCGAGTTCTGGGTGAAGGAAGGCACTTACTGCTCATTTGGAAAGAAAAGCTCATACTATAAATTGCTTTTCAGATCCAACTTGAGCCTACTTTTAGTGATGTCAGTGGTGCCACTTCCGCTCAGTCCAGTGGTGCCAGAATTTTCTGTTTGCAGAAAACCACTGCTTTTCCACTTCCCTCTCTCCTTTTCCTAAGATCCCTGGCAGCACCACTCCTTGCATGGTTCAGAGGAGGCACCAGGATGAGCAGAGGGATGGAGCAGCTCTGCTGGGAGCAAAGGCTGGGAGAGTCGGGGTTGTCCAGCCTGCAGAAGAGAAGCTTTGGGGTGACCTCACTGTGGCCTTGCAGGGCCTGAAGGAGCTGCAGGAAACACAGAGGGAGAGTATTTACAAGGGATGGAGGGACTGGACAGGAGGGGATGGCTTCACACTGACACGGAGGAGGGTTAGATGGCATATTGGGAAGGAATTGTTCCCTGGGAGGGTGGGCAGGCCCTGGCACAGGGTGCCCAGAGAAGCTGGGGCTGCCCCTGGATCCCTGGCAGTGTCCAAGGCCAGGTTGGATGGGGCTTGGAGCAGCCTGGGACAGTGGAAGGTGTCCCTGCCCATGGCAGGGGTGTCACTGGATGGACTTTAAGCTCACTTCCATCCCAAACCGTCCTGTGATTCCATGATTCCTCTTTGAGGACAGTTAGGACATGAGGACAGACCCAATGGTTCAGGGGCAGAGAGACAAAGAGTCAATTTAATCTCATAGAAAAAGGAGTTCACCAGTCATGGAGGGGATGCTGGCAGTGGTGTCTGCTCTGCTCTTGCAAGCCTTGCCCTCCTTTGGTTTTGTTCCCAGTGGCAGAAGCTTTACAGCAGCCCCAAGCTGGGAGTGAGAGGTGATCCTTCATCCGAAATGGGCTCAGCTGGGAAGCTCAGTGAGCTGACTCACTCCCATTTCACTTATCCCTAATGGAAGCTGTGGACTAATGCACCTCTGTAGAAATGGCCAAAGAGATTCGGGGCCCAAACTCGTGGGTCTCTCCTAACATCAGATACTGCAGCACTTGGGTTTCCAGTGCACGGTGCATTAACGCATTAGCAGGCACTTAAGATATAATTTTTATTATGCTAAAATGATGAAATGGTGAGAGTCAGAACGAGCTGAGGTCCCTGAGTGTCTTCCTCAGCCTCCAGCTCTAAGTGACCTCTGGAAGAGCATTGCTGTCCCTCTTTCCCACCAGCCAGGAATCCTTCTGGAAATTGCCATCAGAAATCAAATATCGTGGCTACTTCACGTGCAGGAGTTCCCTGTTTTGTTCTCTGATATAACTTTGTTCAAGGGGAAAAATTGCTGTTTTTCTTTTTCAAATTCTGAGTTTTTTTGGCAATTTTACAAAAGATCAAATTTCTTTCACCAGGAACTTTGGGAACTGCCATTTTTGATCACTGCATCCAGAGAGTCATTACATGGGGATGTACAAAGAGGATCGGAGGTCTAGAAAAGTCAGACTGATCAGGAAAGAGTAAACTAGGATAGTTCTGAATGGAAGAGCCGAGGGAACATGGCAATCCTTTTGAATTATACAAAAATACGTTGAAAATAAAGGGGATACTTTGCTCTGTACAAATAACATCAGAGAGAGAACAAGAAATTGGTCCTAATTTGGAATTAGAAAGATTGATATAAAATATTAGAAAGATGTTTTTGGCGGAGAGAATAGCAGAGACTGGCTAAGGAGGTCACAGCCCCACAGTCCTGTGATTGCTCATGTTGAGGAACAAATTGTGACCATATACTACCTTCCTTAAAACACATATATTGTCAATAAACACAGGAGGAAAATCCAATTAAAAGCAGATTTGGAACCAGATTCCAATAGAACCAATGACATAAAAAATGTAACGTGAAATAACTGAAGGTTTCTAGCTCAACATGGCTCAGTCATGGTCTGGGCATTTTATATCCAGGCCCTGAATTCGTGGAATTGGCTAAAATCATCATCTTGGAAGTAAATACATGGATATATGGATACACAAACACCCACATGCCTGGAAACTTGCATTCTTGGATTATTTTGCACATCTTCCATTTTTCAAGGCTCTTGTGTTCAGGGCTTTTATTTCCCATTCATTTTCTCTCTCTCTGCACCATCCATCTCTCTCTGGCTGGGAGACACCAGCTCCTTGGGAAGTCGCCTTCCAGAAACCGGAGCTTGAGGAAAAAAATCTCAAATAAGCAGATCTGCAACAAGCTCTGAGCACTGGGGTCCCTGAATAGAGATAAAATCTTGGGCATGAGTGTGCTGTTGGAATGTAAAACCCGTAACAATTTCCTCCCCGCTTTTACGGTCCCAAATGTTTGCGGTTCCAGGAGCGAGGCTCCCTTTTAGCTGTTGATTTACCTGGGCTTAAAATCCAATGAATAAATTGTCCATAGTTCATCAGCTTGTGGGGAGCTCGGTGCCTACACACCAAGTAATAAGCTCCACATCCCACTGCGAGCAGTTGATGGCCAGGAGGCTCTTGGGAACACCACAAAATAAAACGTGCACTGGGCTCATAAATGAAACGAACGGATATTGGTTTAAAATCAAGCCCATAAATATGCGCCACACCTGTCCTCTGCGTGGTCAGCAGCAATCAGGCTGCTCAGTTCTGAGCATATTTTCGAGCTGGTGCTGTGTGATTTGTCCTTCCCTCCTTGCTGAGCGATACCGAGGGGTGGAGTGAAAGGCTGAAGCGAAGTGGTGCCACTGCAAAGGGTGCAGCCAAGGTGATGCTAATGTCTCGAGTTAAATGTACAACAAGTCCAGGGTAATTCAAGGCTAATTGTGTTTTACTGTGTTAACCCTTTTAGGAAAACAAAAAAAAATCAATGGAAATAGGTTTACAGCAGCTGTTTTCACCACCCAGCAAGCGTCTGTACTTTCCCACAGAGGTTACTCTGAAAGTGGAAATATTCTAACCTAAGGATTAATAATAATAATAATTTACACTGTGGGAGTGCCAAGGATTCCCTCTATGCAGGGCACTGGAGAAACAAAAACTTCACACAGCAAAGCTTCCAAGCAGTGACCAAAGTGTGAATCTACTTGTGATTGTCCCTCTTCATACCTACAACTCCATGTCAGCCTTATAAATTCAGATTAATCCTTAGTGTGGTTCTCCCAAAGGTTACTAATTTTAACAAGCCCTTTTCATTATTTTTCCAAAGGAGCCATAGGGGCAGGTCCAACATTTGATATTTACCCCAAATAATCCCCAAACTGGTTTCAGGGTTGTACCCCGCTACTAACCCAGCTCCTTGCTGCAGCAGCTTCTTAGGGACTTTAGGTGGGATTTAGTGCAAAATCGTTTTTCTTGCTTATTTAATTTTAAAAGATGGCATTGTTAAGTTGTAAAGTTGTGCTGTTTAAAATGTAATCTTTTATTTTGCCATGGAAGCAGTAGTTTTTGGGGAGAATCCATTCCTGATGGAGCCATTTGGGGCCAGCCTTATGTAAATGCCATGGAAGAGTCACTCGAACTATTTTCCAGCTTAAACACCCCAGGGAGATGAGGCCCTCTGTAACTCCCTGCCAGGGCTCCATTCCCACCTCTCCTTGCTCTTCTGCATCCTGAAAACCCTGGAGATGTTAAAGTTTTCAGGTTGTCGAAGGGACACCAGGGTTGCCCAGGCAGAGACTGATTTCTTTATTTTAAATACATCACTAAAACACATTGTACTGTTGAGCTGGATCAAAAAAAAGAGGAGCAGCAGAATGGCAAAACTGCTGCAAACCTGTGAGAACAGAGGCATTGTCTGAGTTTTTGGTGTGCAATGCAGATGCAAACAGCACCATTTTTTCCCCTCCATTTGCATATCTGTGAATGACTGCAAGGCAGGGTAGATTAGGAGGCCAGCTGGATTCAATTACAGAGAAAGGTAGAAGCCTTTTGCTTCTGATTTTCATTTTGCAGTTTGGAGCAGGGTCACACTCTGAATTTCTTTCCAGACTTTAAAAAAAAAACGAGTGAAGTTCTCCCCGGCGCATCCCGAGTGGAGAAGCGCGCGGTAATCGGAACTATAGAAGGAAATTCTATTTTTACCCTAATAATTAATGTCTTGTCTCGTGTGGCCTTCCCAGTGAGCCTCAGCAAGCACATTTGAGGGCATTAAAGCTGCTTAGGGAGATTTCAGGGGACAGTAATCTGCAGGACTTTCGCTGGCAACCCAAAGGCGCTGTCACGTGAGAGCCTCATCAGGGCAAACCCACCCCGAGCCCATCTGCAGCAGCAGCCCTGAGCCACAGAGCTCCCAGGCCTGGGATAGCCCAGGATGCTGGATTTGCTGAGGTTAGAGAGGGGTTTTTGGCATGACAGCGTTATTTCTGTTAGTTTGAGAAGGAGTTGAGGCTCCAGGTTAGTGACAGAGCTGCCTCCCAGCCCGGGCTGAGATGCAAACCTCTTGCTCTGTGTGATTTTCACCTACTTAATAATAACAGTGATAACAACCACAATCATCATCACCACTACCACCAAGAACAACAAGGACAACAACAATAATCACAATCACAACAACGTTACCTTTCACTAGCTCCTCATAAGCCTTGATGATTATTTTGTGCACCTTCTTAAGCACTTTTTTTCATCCTTTGCTTCACACTTCAAGTTGCAGCAGCTCCTGGCAGTGCCACAATTTCTGCCATCCGTGCACATTCAGCAAGGCAAGGGTGGTCAAACTGGGACACAAACCTAGAGGAGTAGGTGGACAGTAAATAATTATTAATTCCTTACAGCCATTTGCACCTTACAGAGGTCTCCGCTTTGTTGTCACTCTGAATTATCGGCCTTTGCTGATGAGCACAATCCTGTGGGTTACTCATAGACAGTTCTTTTGCACTTGGTGCAGCATGAAATTGAACTAAACCTTCCCTCTGCCTGCGTTCCTTTGTTTCTCAGCCAAGCCTTTAGCACAGCAGAGGATTTCCCAGGTACCCAGGTGCTGCTCAAATGCCCTAAAGTTGGAGGGGGATAAAGGCAGAGCCAAGTAAGTAGAGCAGAAGTCTCTGGGTTAGGATGACAGACAGGTTAAGATGACAGACATTGTTCCCCCTCCTACTTAGTCAGCTGTATTTATTTTTTCAGTGGATTTTCTCCCTTTCGGAGCCTCTCTCTACCCTGCGGTGTCAGGGAAGTATCTTAACAAAGCTCTGCCACCCAGGGAAGGGCATGGTCTTCAATTTGTACACAGGGAGGGCAGCAGAAAGGGATATTTGGAGTTTTGGAGCTTTAGGAATTTGAGGGAGAGTTGGAAAGTCTCGGCTGCCTGGCACTGGCGCCAGGGATGGAGGCTCCTTCCACTCCCAGCCTGTGGCACAGGTGTTCCCAGCAGCAAAAGCCATGATCCCTGGCACTTCGGGAATAGTGAGGGGTTTGAGTTCCTCATGCAGCCCCAGGGAAGTCTGCTGGTGGTTATTTCAGTCCTAACCTCGCCTCACATTAGCACTTGAGGGAGGAACGCCTGGCGGTGTCGGGATGATCAGTCCTGGGAAGGGAGGCGGGAGCTGTGTGCGTTTCCATCCTGTCTGCGGGGAATTGTCGCAGGTTTTGAAGTCCCTGTGATTCTTACAGGACTAGGGAAGGTTCCCACCTCCTCCAGCCTCTCTTGTGTAACCCTGAGGACTGGATTAGAGCCCTGGCTGCTTGGGTTGGAAGGTGCTTTCAGTCTAAGGCTCCTGGAAGTCCATTTGCTCTCACCAAAACGCCATTTGTTCCTACTTTCTCCCGTGCAGGTAACCTGGCTCTGACACAACGTAGTCCCTCAAAGAATCCTTGGCTAATTTTAGCAGTCCATGGGTAACTTGCCCCATTTATTGCAGGTGGAAGGAGCGAAAAAGCCTTTCTGCACCAAGGCCTTTTTTCTCTGTTTGTGCCAGCGTGAGCGAGGCAAGAGCCTGACTTTAACAGAACAGTTAAAAATAAACCCAGCCATGGACAAAGCCAATTATGTTCTCCATTGCCTAGGGATGGGCAGCCTAATTTGCAGCTGACAGCGATTTGATGGACTGAACCATCCTTTTCCTGATCCAGCATTTGAAGTAATTTTTATTGTAAACCAATCATTACGATGTAGGACTCTCCGTACCGCCAGTGTCACCGTGACAAATCCCCACAGCAGCGCCGGTGCTGCTGCCGGGGTTTTTCCTGCCATCCTTCACTGCCCTGACACGTTCTGGGAAGTGCTGGCCATGGCACACCATGGCCCTGTCCCCAGCAGGGCCCTGGGCACTGCAGCTGATGGGTCGTGTGAGAGGGACGGTGCCAAACACATCCCCGGCGCTGGGGACGTGTTTCCAATCTCTCCGCTGTCATTTTGGCAGGGCTGCTAAATTTAGTGCTCTGGTTTGGAATATGCAGACAGCACATCAGGCTGGGAGTTTAGCAGTGCACATTTCCTCCATCTTCATCTGCAGTGGCCTCTGATTTTGCTCTTTTGTGTGGTTTATGGGTCATAAAATGATTTCCCCCTCCCCGAGGACATTGTACTAGTTTGTGTCTGACATCTGTGCAATCCAGTCAGTCCTGAGCTGTCGTGTAGCATCCTTCTGTTCCCTGAATGGACACACAGGCACAGCTCCTGCCCGGCGTTGTTGGACAGAACACCACCTCATTAGAACCAGCTGGAATTTGTTCCCACCAGGGCTTCAGCAGTTTCTCTTTGCAGCAGCCAGAGTTGTTGGAATTTACTCGTCTGCACCAGAATAACTTCCCTCTGGGCCACGGGAGCTGTGGGGTGCAGAGGTGCAAGGAAATTCGGAGAGGATCTATGGAGGGTGAAGATCTGCTGCTTTTGCAGAAGTGCTGTGTCCTACATTCCCTTTCCAGGCCCACGAGAGCTCAGTACAGACCCAGGAGGCTCCATCTACATTTCCCCCTATTTCTGCTCAGCTGTGAAATCTGCATTTTCTTTCTTTCCAGTGTAGTACTCAGTAAAGGCTGATTAACAAATGACAGACACCCGCTGTTGCTAACAGGAGCGGTACAACCCTATAATTTTAGTACGACAGGTCACCAAGATTTTCCTCTAATCCTGCAGAGTTTCAGCAACACCTCCACTCCTGCAAAGCCCTGAGGTAAAGGAGGGTTATTAAGGCTGTGTCATCGAGCATAGAGATGGTGAGACAGGCCAGGGTCAGGGTAATTTGTGCACCTCAACTTCTGCTCCTCCCACTCACGTGTGCCAAGGTACCTGTGTGCTGGAGAGCTGTGAGGAGCAAACTCCGTGTTTTCCACCCATGTGCTTTGTGCTGGATAATTTACATTGATCACGAGTTTGTAGTGGCCAAACATAGATACATTGGTTTTCTTCGAGCAAAAAATCAAAAGGAAGGTGGAGAAATATGTCTAATCCTTTCAGAATAATTTGAAGGTGGTTGTTTCAGAAGCAAATCTAAGCAGGGTGTGTCCTGGCAGGGAGACTTCTGGAAGCAGCAAGGCACAGGGATGCTCTGCCAAGAGGGGACCCCGTGCCTGGTGCTGCAGGGTCCCACAAGCTCGAGTTCTACCCCAGCAGGGGCTCAGGTGTGGCTCCTGCCCGTAGTTTTGGGGTGGAAGTTGGTAACACGGGTGCTGCAGAGGCGTGGGATCTGCAGGGAGCGTCGAGAAGAGCTCGTGGTGGGGTGGGCAGAGCTCAGATCTCACTGTGGGTGTCTGCATGATGCCATGGGAAGGGCAGAGAGGCTGGGACGTGCAGGAGGCACGGCTGGGATGGGACTGCAGCAGCCACCTGAGTTTCTGGGATCTCTGCACGGATCTGGGGTGAGAATTGTGCCCTCGCCGAGCGGGCGTGGATGGGAAGCGCTAAGAGCAGCCCTGTTTCCCCGAACAATCCCGTGAAAGGAAACAGATTGCCTCGGGCGAGACATTTAGAGGGTCTTACGCTTCTCTTTATGCTTTTAAAGTGCCTGTTCTGGGTGTCGGTGAAACGCTGCCTCTCCAGAATGAAGGCGGGCAGGGAGCTGCTGCGTGCTGAGCACTCCTGCCGGGAGCTGCGCTGAGCTGAGGCGGCTGCTCGGGGTCATCCTCACCCGGGGAGACGCGGGGAAACGGGGACATCAGGGAGCACCCAGATATTGCTGCTTATCTGCTTCGTGTCACGGGATCCCAGACTGGCTTGGGTCGGAGGGGACCTTACAGCCCATCTAATTCCAGCCCATCTAATTCCAGCCCCCTGGCATGGGAAATAAATAATTCCGTTGCTGGGTACTGGCGCAGCTCCGTTCAGAGGAGATTCCCAAGCTCAGGAAATATCGCAGAATCATAGAATAAGGTCAGAGAATGGTTTGGGTTGGAAGGCACCATCCAATCACCCACCTTCCACCATCCCAGGTTGCTCCAAGCCCTGTCCAGCCTGGCCTTGGACGCTCCCAGGGGTGGGGCAGCCACAGCCATACCCCAGTACCCTCATACAGCTCTTTACATCAGTTAAATACATTACTATCAATGTAGATTGTGGTCAAGGGTGGCTAAAAGTGAAGCCAAATTTGAGGTTTCTGAACTCCTATTCAAACCCACAGGGTTTCTGTGCACGTTTCCCAGTGATTTCCATGGGCCTGGTCCTCCCACCTGTTTAAAATAAGACTATTCATCTCGCAGCACTCTATGTTTAGACACTTATTTTTAAGATTTTCGTTTCATTTTTAATGTATTCCCTCTTTCTGGAAATCAAAAGAAAGCTCGCTAGGAAAATAATTTAAATTTCCATTTTTCCCCCCCGCATTTTTCCACGTTGATTACTCACAGGTATCTCTTATTCTTTTGTGAGTTCTCTGAGTCGTGGATCCTTCCCCAGCAACCACTGCCATGCTCAGCCTTCCCACCCAGCACAGGCCACAGAGCAGGACAAAGGAATTTTTCAATCAAATTATATTTTCAATTAATTTTTCAAACCCTAATTTATCTTTCCATAAGATAAACAGTTGAGACAATAGGCAGAAGTCTTGTGGCAGCAAATTCCTGCAAAGAGTCACCCATTCTAGTTCAGTTCTTTGCTACATGATAAACCAATGTGTTGATTTTTAAGTATGCTCAAGAAGTTTGATCTCATTTTAATTGGTGGAAAACTTGGTCAATAATTGTTATTACATGATCAGTTTTCCTCAAAGTCTGTCTTCTGTATGGATTTTAATATAACTATATAAATTAAACCAGTTTTCTGAAAGGGGAAAATAACATTATAACTCATTTTGGGGATTATAAAGGGAGTCATTTACTTGAAACTCTCCTTAATAGAGCTAATAGCTCTTGGCTTCACCTCAAGATGCTTAACAAGCCCACCATTAACTGTGGCTAATGAAAAATTAATTAAACTTTTTATAATCTAATACCAGATGACAAATCATTATAAATCATGCCCTTGGTTATTCATGTCGCTAAAGCCAATACATGAATTGAAAGTTCACATATAGGTATAAAGCTGTAAATAAATGTGCAATGGATTGTGCTGGCTGTCAATAGTTATTTTTTTCAGTAGCTGTGGAATTTCTTCCTAACATTCCCAGAATTCTCATGAAGGGATGACCCTGCATGTAATTTTTGGAGGGTTTAACAAGAGACCCTAACATTGCCCATGATGGGAGACTCCTGGCATCTGCACCAGGATTAGCCACGCCAGCCTGGAAGGGAATGAGTGAAACTGGGGAGGTTTAGAAGGAGGAGGGCAGAATTATTACAAAGTCTGGCAGGACATTGTTTAAAAGAAACCCAACAAAACTGGGTTTGAAACTCTCACAGTAAAAACAGGGAACTGCTTTTTTCTTTCTGTTTGGAAGTTGCCTGAGTGACTCAGTGAAGGAATGGCAGTGAGATGGTTAAATTGTGTCTGCAGAGCAGTTTAAAGGGAGCCCCGTGGCTCGGATGTGCAGGATTAACGGGAAAATGCTAAGCACTCCAAGAGCCTTCCACAGGACAGGTCAGGATCCCTCCGGTAAACCCAGTGGGTATTTCCAAGATACCAGGATCAGCTCACAACCCCCCAAACACTGCCCAAATATGACTAATACCACCTGTAATTTCTGAGGGGAAGCGGTGCCAGGGTTGATGCCACCCTAACCCTTCCCGCCGGCCGAATATTCCCGTGTGGAATTAGGGCAGCCCGGCTGAGCTGGGTGAGGAGCAGCACTGAGGCTGCTCCAGGAGCAGGAGGGAGGTGTGGAGAGGGAGCGGGGCAGGACAGGGGCAGGTCAGGAGCTGGCAGCAGCTGCTGCTGGGGTGACCTCCTGCCCAGCTCCGGGCCCCATCCATCAGCTCCCAGCGTTGCAGGGCTGCGCACGGAACCTTTTGTCAGGATGAGAGGAGAGGCTTTCCTTTGAAGTAACTCCTGCTCTGGGCGTGCTGTGCTCCGTGTCCTTTATTCAGCTGCTCTTTCAGTGCTGCCCAGCCCACACCTGCTTCTCCTCGGGGCCACAGGACCTGACCTCCATCCCTGTGGTTCCTTTGTTCTCCTTCCCTTCCCCTCTCATCAGACTGCGCCGCGCTCTCTGCGTGTCCCCTCCGGGGTGAGCGTCCAGCTGCAGTTCCACTCCTGGCTCACCTTGTGATCCCTCAGAGCATCCCCTACAGATCTATTTATACCCCTGCACAAGGTGCAGCTCAGCAGCACATCCACTGCCTTCCTCGTGTCCCGTTTGTCCCGGTTTCGGGGTGCAGTTGTGCTCGGGGACAAGTGCAGGTGAACTTGTCAAACCCCAGAGTTGCTGATGCACCCCAGTGATTACTGCAGCCCAGCACAGACGTATTTTCTGCCTCTCCCTCTCGCTTGCAAAAGCCCAAATTGATTTATTTTCAAACTCGAGGATCAGTTTGCCAAGTGCAGGAATATGTAACGCAGCAATTATGGGCATTCCCCAAAAGCTGCTTTTATGTATTTATGAAGAAAGCTCCCAGGGGTAACACTTCATCTCAAATATTTGACTTGGAAATGCTTTTATTTTTCTGAGCTCTTTTCAGATTTCTCTTCTGAAAGCTGATGTGATATTTTTTCATCCCATCTAATGTTTCTTTGAAAGGCCACATTCTGTAGTCATGGCTTTGCCATGCAGGACTTTTAGGCCACGAACAAACTTTTGTGGTGACATGAAAAGTTATTTTACAAAAGAGATCACAGCACCACATTCATTTTTTTCTCCAAAAACCACATTTAAACTGATTTGTTTAGGATCATCCGTAATTCAGGCCTACCTAAAATGTAATTAATTTCCATCACAATATTTCTGTCCTGGTGCAGAATATAGTACCAGGGATGAAATCCAGGAATTGCTTCCAGCATGTGAAACGTGCAGTTATAACAAGCAAATATTTAACTCCCACTGTGGTCTTGGGATCACAATGTAAATAAGAGACTTTAAAAAATTAAGTGTTTTATCAAGCAGAAGAAGCACCTGAGGAGGGTCCATAGCCAAGGTGGTCTGCCAGGGCTCCCCAGGGTGCAGAGCTGGCTTTAGGAGGAAGCTGGGGATGATATTGATAAGAAATGAAGGATGGGATCTGCTTTAGGATCAAAATATTGAGCATAAAATTGAGAATCATCCAATTAAGGCAGCAGTAAATGACAGTGACACTCACTTGATGGGAATGTCAGTGAAAAATAGGAGTGTGCTCCATGTGTGGAGTTCCCTGCATGCACACACAGCTGAGAAATTCTCCGAGGGCTGCTCAGGGCTCTCACCTGCAAGAATTTACCTCAGGAGTGAATTTACCTCAAGAACTGACCCCAGGGTACAAAGAAAGGGCTGTCCCCGTGCTCACGTGCCACAGAAGGTGTCATTGCTGCCTGGCTGTGGCTCTGAGAAGGGAAAGAAAAGATTTATTTTGTCCTTTTAATATTCCTTCAAGTGCTTGGGACAACCCTGAGGACGGCCCTGATAGGAAATGGAAACGGAATTTCTCTCCCTTCAGAGCCTTTCCCACAGCGCCGGAGCCACCCGGTGCTGGCTGGGGCTGCACTTCATGGGCGTTTCCAGCAGGAGCCATGGGTAGGAACTCCCGTTTTCCATGGGACACTCCTTCTGGAGCCAGCACCGCTGAGCCGTGGTGGGATCAGGTGGCACCCTGGGAAATTCCAGGCGGAGGAAAAGCCGGAGCAGGGATGCTGCAGAGCTGGAATGTTCTCAGTCCTCAGTGAAGGCCCTTAACTCCCAGGGATCCTTTTAAAGGCAGCAGCTCTGTGAGGAAGCTCAGTAATTTGGATTTGACAATGCCTGAGAGCAGCCACTTGGTAACTCTGTGATCGTTTCCTGCCAGCCCCTCGCTCTGCAGCAGGATCCGTGGGCTCGCGCTCTTCAGGCTGGAATAGAGATATTTGTATTTACTGACATGAATACCTTTGTATTCTGCATTTATCCATTTTATTCTCTTTCCAAGGCAGGATTTCCCTTGACTAACACCAGGGGAATTTTAGTATGAGCCGGAGCCAGTGCCAGTTAAAAGCAGAGCTCAGAATTCATCTGCTTCAGTTCTGGGGCTCTTCTATGGAAATCAGGTCTCTAATCAGGAACCATTTGTCGTCACTTTGTGAGAGTTGGTGTGGCAGGATAAATTGAGTCATTAGATGCAAACCCACCAGTGGGATCTTGGAATGTGGATTAGGATGTGTGGGAATGCATGGGAAGCTGAAGGAATGGGATGTGCAGAGGCTGCCACAGTGAAAAAAATATATATTATGAAAGGTGTGAACAGAGAAATCGAAAAGGAAAAGGTGATTTTAAATAAAAGGCAACTATCATCTACAAAAAAGGGGAAATAGAGATAAGAATTAAATGCTGGATATTCCGTATTATTCCAGACACTAGTTACAGAAAGCTGCCATAAATTAAATTTCATTATTCACTCTAAAATGTGGATTTTAGGGGCTCCCTATCCCTCACCCCTGGTATTTAACATAAGCCCCAAAGGGTGGAGTGGCAGGAAAAGGACAGCTGGGAAGGGGTGCTCCAGAGGGGCTTCAAATGCTGTTGAAGGGGTCTCGCCCCTAGGAAGCTTAGATCCTCCAATTCCACTTATTAACTTGGATTCATTTAACACTTTCAGATGGATTGTGATGAAGTAATATAAGTAGAAGGAATCTATGAAAATTTGTGGCAGAAATACTGAAAATACTGGCTTTTCCAGCAGAGCAGAGAGGGGACAAACCACTGTTGGATCCTGTGCAGCTCTTCCAGCAACTTTGATGGTGGTGTAACCTTAAAAAAGCACAGAATCAGGCTGTCAAATAACCTGAGCAGCAATGTATATATATATATAAAGATATCTGAAGTGTTACATAAAAGAGGAATTTTAACATATTATAAAAAGTGGTAACATGATGGCAAGAAATCTGTTAATTAGCATGTCTGCCATCCATCTTTTTGAACAGTCACCTCAAGAAGGGCTGAGGACAGCCTTAGCAACAATGTGATACAAAATAATTAGCTTGTTTTCAGGGCTTAAATAGTCATTACTTTCCTGTGAAGTCCCTAATTAAGCTAATCCTAGTTTATAATACATTAGCAACAACTATTTATGTCGGAGCTACTTCTTAGGGGCTAAAAATAACTCCCAGGTTTCGAAACGCTCCGAATGATCTGCGAAATTGTAGAGCTCGGGACAGGAACAATACAGACTGCAAAAAATTATGTAAGAGCTGGATTTTGTTCCTCGCTGCCCACATGAAATTCGTTCACCTGGAGGCTGCAGATACAACTGTTTAAAGGCTTTCATGGAACAGTTCTCCCCTTGCTGCTCTCAAAGCCCGTGACAGCCTGTTACCACGATGTTCTCTGGAGGTCCTGTTGCAGCATCGCCCAATTATTTCCTAAAAAGTGTAAAGATTTCTCTCCCTGACTCACAGTGCAAGAGATGAAGGAGTGATTTTCAGTTTGATGTTCCACTCGAGTCAAAGGAAAAGGACTGATAACGTGGAGTTGACACAAAACAAAGCACAAAAGTCGGCGCTGTTGGACAAAATGGGCTTTGACCTTCGTCCACACACACAAAAAAGGAACTCTAAAAAGGTAGGAAAAGATACAAAAAGAGGGAGAGCTGTATCTTGCAGTTGCCATTTTTTTCCAAGTGGACAGAGTTATTGCTTTCCTTGACTTTTTGCCTTGCTTGATAATCTACCTGGGGTCAGTTGGAGGCAGTATTTGGGTACAAAGCTCTTAAGTCATGCAGGAAGGAGCTCTAATGAAATTATCTGAGGTGGGAGAAGCTGGACTGATTCTGAAGACAAAGGACTCCCCTCCCAGCCAAAAGGAATAATTTATTGGAAAAAATGGATTGGTCAATGAATCCTACAAAGAGATCAAAATGAAGCAGGAAATCTGGATCTCCCCATGGCTTGGATTTACAACAAGGAAGGAATTTCAGTTTCCATTTAAAGGCAGAGCTGAACTTCTCATTTAAATAATTTGTAGAACCTTTTGTGTCAGCTTAGGCTCCAAACCTGGGTGAGGTGACCACAGCAAGCAAGAAAGTGCCTGAGATCCACCCAAAGTGCCCCGAGCCACAAACCATGGGGTTCCCTCCACCTGGGCATCCCACTGAAATGTGTGCTGGCTGCAGCACATCATGGAACATCCTCTCTGTTCCCCCTGCTCTCCCCTGGACAGTATCAGTAATTCATCCACGTTTCTTACAGGGGCTGTGTAATGTAAGAGGCCAAATATACGCAGTGTGTGTAAGGGATGGAGATTTCCTGCAAGAGATATTTACAGACCTGCAAAGCCCAGGACAGGGGAAGGCAGAGTGCAGGGGTGTGTCTCACTCAGGTGTGACAGGCAACTCCTTCTCATGCCTACTTTTAATTCTTTTCTGCATGAGAGGTGCAAAAAAACCACTCCATAAACAGTTTTCTGCAGCACATATCAGTGAGACCCTGATGTTAACCTGTAAAAACCAGAGAAGAAATTCACTACAATGCAACAAAATCCTGCAAAAACGTGATCTTGTGTTCAGAGCAGAGGCAACATGGACACAAATTGTCTCCTTTTTTGTGTTGTTTGCCTCTGAATTGGGAGTCAAATCTCCTGATTCTGTCCCCAAGCGAGATTTTGGTAGCACTTCCCAAGCCAGCGTGTCCAAGCCTCCGTTCTCACCCTGCTGAAGGCTGGGACAGGTCTTTTAAATTCAGAGAAATCCTTAATGCAAACGTGTACATGCTCAGGCTGACTTTTTTAGGAGCGCATTTAGGTTGGAAAAGATTGAGTGGAATTAAACATGGATGCCTTTTTAACGGAGCCCGTTCCCAGAAGAGATCCCTTTTTTCAGCGCTCACTCCAAAGACTCCTTTAGCAGTGTTAGATTTGACTGCAAATGACAGGCTGTACACAGGAACCAGACATTTATGTCCCTATCATCACTTATTAACTGTTGTTATTGTCGCTGACAACGTCGGGATAATAATAGGGATCCTCTCAACAGCTGGCTTGAAGATGTAGGAGTTTGTGACATTCAGAAGTGTCTCAGCAGAAGTGACAGGTGAAGGCATGCTCAGAAGCAGTTTATCCTGGGAGGAGAATATAAAAGCCATTCGAGCTGGCTGAGGCCTTCGGGGGTCTTTGCTAACCCTGAGGAGTTGGTGTAGAGGTTGAAAAGCAGCAGCATTTTCTGTTAATCAGGTATCACCTGTAAATCGCTCCCCAGTGCCGCAGCTCATCCAGGAAAGTGACTGACAGGGAATAACGGTGTTGCAGTAAACACGGAGAGGACAGCTGTGGCTGAGTGGGGAAAAGCAGGAAAAGCAGCAGGAGGGGTTGTGCTGAGAGGTTGATTTCCTTCAGCTCTTGTAAGGTGTGAGATTCTTCTGAGAGAGGTTCGGCTGCTGGAGAGTGGATAATCCCTTCAGGTTCCCAGATTTTTGTTTTATGGCGAGCTGAGCCTTTCAGGCACCTCCTCACCTGCAGTGCAAAGAACTGGATCCTGTGTCCTCATCCACATGCACCTGTCCAAACCCTGGTCCACCACAGACCTACCAGCCAAAGCCCCAGGATGCCTCACCACATGCAGCTCAGATTTTGATGGGATTCTCAGTGGGAATGCTGTGATAACCTGGAAATCACTGATTTAGGCTAAAGTCATCCTGGATCCAGTAAATCCCCATCCACAGAACTTCAAAAGAAGGATTTAAAAATACAGCTCCCCAGCTTGGTGGAAAACCAGCCCCACTTGGGTTTGTCACAGATGGTTGGAAAGACAGCGCAGCCTGAGCAGCCCCGAGTTGTGCCCGTGCTCTGGTGGGTTGGGAGGGACCTCAGCAAGGCTTGGAAGGCCAAGATGTGGCCAAAGGAATATTGTGTTGGGTGGTTTCCAGCTCAGGCTCCAACAAGTGTTGGGACAACGCTCTTGGCCACGTGTTGTGATTCTTGGGGTGGCGCTGTGCAGAGCCAGGGGCTGGATTTGGTGATCTTTGTGTGCCCCTTCCAATCCAGGAAATTCTGGGCCTATGAACTGCTAGGATCTTCCTTGGCCATCGAGTCCAGCCTGGGGTACCCAAGGCCCTGATTATCCATCACTTGCCTCCAAGGCTGGCACTGTCCCTGCTCCTCCAGTGCTGCACGACGCTCCTGCTGGGGAAATCTTCCTGCTGTCCAAGGAAATGGATCTTTACACCTTCCCCAGCCATAAACTAATGATTCCGAGTGATCAAAATGAAATGGTTTGGGCAATGTGTTATCTGAAGCTGGAAGAGGCAGGTTCCAGCTGTGACAAACCAGAGGCAGGGGGAGCATTATTAGCCAGGCTCTGTCTCCCAGGATTAGAGGCAGGAGATCTAATATATAGAAGGACCCAAGGGTGAGATTATCTCAGGATAATACACCCTTTAGGTTTTGAAACTGCAGCCAAAGCAATCAAACCTGTTACCATAGCATTCATTTTAATGCACAGATAAATTTGTGGCTCTTGTTTATACGGCTCATCCTCTGGAGGCACTAATACGATTCCCTTTAAAACTCCAGTTAATGAGAAAATAATGGAGCATTGTGGATATAAGAAACATTTTTCCCACTGTCACTGTCATCATCTTTTATACAGTCAGACTGATCTTTGAAAGTATAAGTTTGATTTATTTTATGTACCACAAAACCTTTAAAAATCTTTCTTTAAACTGAGCTTCCTGATTCCAGCCTAAAGCCAGAAATACTCACTGTCTAAACATATTTATAAATGGGTATATCACCCAGAAATCTTACCTTATCCCTAATAGGAAATTTAAAATTGTAACTCTTGAAACTTCACCTTGGCAACACACATTCTTATTTTATTGGCTTTCCTGGACAGAAAGCGCTGATGAGATGGGGAATGTGGCCAGGGAATAGGGATTGCATCTCCGTGGCTGGGTGCAGTGAGCTGTGTAACGAAGCCATGTGTGTTTACTTTCCTTTGGATACAGCACTGCAGCAAATCTCCAGCCTTTTTCAAGGTTCTCTCAAGTTTCTTTTTACGCCATAAGTTCTCCTTTGATCCTTTTGGACCAGCTGAGGAGCTCCATTGTCATGGAACGCCCTCCAGTGCAAGGACAAGACGTTGCCAAGGCTGACATCAGCAGGTCTGATACGAGCTGGTACCAAAGCTCAGTAATTCACTTTGGGAAGGATTGGTGGTCTCCACATAATTTACATTATCTAGCATTTATCATTCATACCTATAAACCAACACCTTTGTGGATTGGGCCTTCAGACATTGCAAACTTCCCAAGATTTAATAACAACAGAAGTAATGTAATTTACTGGGGCTGAAGTTTTATCCTTGGCCTCACTTGAAGATTGTGGGAGTTTTGATTTGAGCAGGAAAGCCTCAAGGCTGCTGTTGGCTGTGCCTCTGGTGAGGGCACCTCCTTTGCAAAGTCATATTGTTACTCTGTCGCTTTTGTCTCTGCTGCCTTGGTTTTTCTTAATCTCACCTGAATTTGAGACTGTTCCTGCTGTCCTTTGACTCAGGAGAAGTGTGGCCATGCCAAATCACATCTGCTCTTCTCTGCAACTCTGTGTTGTTCCTGTCCTGGGGACTCTTTGCTCTGTCTGGAGAGGAAGAAGGGTGAGAGAGGAGAGAGAAGAATGTAATAATAGCAATCTCTGTGGGGTCATGACCGAGTTAAATTTCATCTCCCTGGGCTTCTCCAGAGGCTGGTGCCTGGTTCATGAAGAAGAGCTGCATTTTGCTTCTCCCCCTGGAAGTGCAGGTTGAGGTGGTGCGATATCCCAAGATTTCTGAAGCCTTGTTTGCACACAGCCCAATGTCAAGGCTTGCAGTCCTGCTGTTAAAATGGAAATGTAATCATTGACTCGGAAAAACGCTGCGCTGGGAAGTCACTAATGAAGTCAGCCCCGAACGAGGGAATTGGAGAGTGTTGCATTGCTAGAGCCACTAAGATTTACCATCCAAGTTGTCAGCAGTGGCAGGAGAAAGAGTGCAGGGCTTTGGCTGTGTCTCAGGGTTTGTGGCTGAGCACGGTGATGCAAAGTGATGGGGCTGAGTTTGGATTTTGGGAGTCGAGGACACAGGCTGATCATATTAGAAGTCAGGACTGGGGATTTAATAAAGGCCAGACTTAATTCTGCTGCTCCTTAGGCTCTGGACAGCTCACCAGAGTGGGAGATTCCTCCTCCAGCTTCCCACCCCTGTGACACCAAACCTCTCCTTCTCATCCCTGTTTTCCTTGATGCCGTGGAGCTGACACAGTTGGAGTCAGCTGGGATCTGAGCAGGAAAACCAGTCCAGTTTTCCTCCTGACAGATTTACTTCAAATAAATTTATATTTCTAATTGCTTTGGGACATGAAACATGTATGGAAAGCTCTCAAGGGATTGGATTAAGTAGTTTTAATTATGACTGGCCTCTACGGAGAAGCATTTCTTGAGGAACATTAAACAAATACACTCTTGGTTTTTTAACCCCACTTGGTGTGTGGGAATTTTCTGTATCTGAAAGAGACAAATTCATTTAAATTTAATGATAGTGTTTCATTAAGTCTGCACGCCTGCTGTGACCTAGCATGTACAAATGGAGGTACGACAGTGCAGGAATTAGGGATCTGATCCATTCTCCTTGCAGATAACCCAGGCAGTTGGAAAGGCCAGGGATTCCGTGGGGTTGGTTTGGGATGTCCTCACACCTCTGTGCAGATGTCAAATTGTTCTCCATGCTGTGTTTCCACCATCAGAGACACCAAACAGCTCCATTTCTGCTCCTTCCCCTGGGGACTATTTCAGTTTAGCTGATCTTGCTGCTGGGAAGAAATTCTTCTTAATATTCAATCCCATTTCCCCTCTAATCCCATTTATCCTACTTTTACCCCACCTACCCCTCAAAGGACCCTTCTCCTCCTTGGGGTGTTTGCCCCGGGGAATTTTAGACCATTCTTGATGTTGTCTTGTGATCACAGCTCCGCTGATCTCCACGTGTTCCGTAGGTGCCAGCAAGCAGGGAAAACATCCTGAATGAATCCATTCAACTCTGAATCATTTTCCTGAGCTCCCACCAGCTCTATTTCGCTGCATTTGGTGTTTGATTTGTAAAATGGAAATCCCCAACTGCTGCTGCAGGATGGACTTTGCACTGAAGAGAGAGAAAGGATTATGTAATAACAATATCAGCAGTGAAAATAACAACAATAATAATGAGAAATTAAAATAATAACAATAATATCAGAACCATCATCTCAATTTTTTTTATCTTGACAGGGAAATGTTTAGTTTTATTTTGAGGTTTACTTGAATGAATTTTAGCTGGAGTTGGGGTTGTCAGAGCCTGAGGCCAAGTCCAGTGAAGACTTCCAGCTTATTTTAATGCATATGAGCAGACTGGGATTTTAAACCCCAGGTCTTCAGTTTTCAAGATCCTGACTGACACAGATCAATGGATTTTATTCCAGAAACTCAGCTGGGACAGTTAATGCCCATTAGGTTGGAGACAGTGGGGTCCAGGCAAGTGCCAAAGTGCTTTTCTGAATTGGATACTATTATTAAAAAAAAAAAATTGTGGCTTGATAGAAATGTCTGGAAGCACAGTATTTTAACTATTTGATGAGACAAACCAATGAGATAAGGAGGGGAGATAAATTAATGCATAATTTGCCATTTGTTGAATGACTACTCCAATGTTTTTCATTCTTTCCAGCCAGGTGGGCCTTTATTTCATGTATAACTTGCTTGAGGCCCCTTCCCTTTCCAGTGAAATAAATTACCCTCCAATCTGTGGCCATAATTCCCAATGCTGTGGCACAGTTGGGTGTGTTTGGGAAGGTTGTGGGTGTGACCTTGGGGGATTATGGCAGAAGTGCAGTGGGGGAGTAGCGTTTAGACTTCTTACTTTATTTTGGGAGACAATAAGATTTTAAGTGCCTTGTGTCTTCTAATTGCCTTTCAGGACCCTTTGGAGCTGCAATCAACTGGTTGAGAAAAGCAGCGCTAAATAAATCGAATTGTGACTTCTCAGAATTAAATTCTCAAGGCTTTTCTCAAGGGTAGGGCATTTTTGCATTTTTTATTGCTGGAGGGACAAAACCTCAATGGTTTGGTCACTCAGGGTAAATCATGGCTGTTCTGCTGTTCATTTTAGTCAGAGTGGTCCTTCCTTATGCCTTTGGAAAAGCCAAGCTGTCCATTCACAGCTCAGTTATCTCAGATCACCTTCAGAGGTTTGCAGAATATATGATTTTCTCAAGAATCCAGTGGTATTAGTATTTATCTTCCAGCAGGAAATTGTCGTTTTCAGTGCAGACATACAAATAACAAAACTTCCTCTTTTTTTTTTTTTTTAAGGTAACATCTAATGCTACAACACCAACATTAAATAAATCTGGGGATGGAACAAGGGGCTACATAAATAATTCACTTTAGCTGTTAGTGAAATACCTGTGCTAATACTCATGGATTTATTGCACACCAATCAAATGCACCCCAAATTTTCCTGCTGAAGACAAAGAAAGCAAAGGGGTTTTAAAGGAAGAATTGAAGTAATGTGGAAGCACGCAGCTGACTTTTATAAATACATGAGCAAATACATGTTGATTGCTACTCCATGCTGATAAATGCAGCCTATTGAAAACTGGGAGAAGGGAAAACATCTGCGAAATATCACAGTGAGGCTGAATGCTAACCAGGAAAGAGATTGCAGCTTTATTGTTGGGAATCCCCCAAAGCTTTTGCTTTTGCTGGTGCTTCAGTAGGCAGCTGTGGCACACGTAGGACAAACAGAACCCTGTGCGAAAAACTAAACCCTCCCAAAGGAGCTGGAATTGCAGAGGGACAGATCCCTGGGAGAAAGATATTCCTGGGGTAAATATATTGATAGGATTGGTGTTGTGCTGCTGGTGGAACTGCTCTTGTTAGAACAAGCTGATTGAAATGAGTAAAAATACCTGGAAAGCTATTTTAGGGGGTTTTCTTTTTCATTTTAGTCCCTTTGTTTAGTGAGAAGTAAAAATCTCTTTTTAAGTGTCCTAATGTGTGTAAAGGAGTGAGCCAAATAAATCTTCCCCTCAAAGAGGAAATCCAGCACCTCAAAAGGGACACTTTCCAGTGTCCCAGGTTGCTCCAGCCTGGCCTTGGACACTTCCGGGGATCCAGGAGCAGCCACAGCTTCTCTGGGAATTCTATTCCAGGGCCTCCCCACCCTCACAGGGAGGAATTCCTTCCCAATATCCCTTAATCCTACCCTCTGTCAGTAGGAAACCATTGTCCCTTGTCCTCTCCCTCCAGCCCTTGTCCAAAATCTCTCTTGGAACCCTTTTAGGTACAGCTTTATAAATGTATGATATATTGAGTTTCTTTTTTGGGAATACACATTACAGCATCACAAACATGTTACAATGTCATTTAGCAGCACAGTTTTTAATTTTATATGAAGATTGGCAAACACAAACTGAAGGAGTGTCTGAATTAAGTGAGAAAATGTTCCTTTAGTGAAAACCAGATTCCCTCTTTTCGAGTTTCTGGGCTGCTAGATCCAAAAATGAGAATAATACCTACAAACAGACCGAAAATGAGGGAGCAGCAGTGTGGAAATTAAATATATTCTAATGGGAAAATTATAAGAAATGCAGCTGTGCTTGCTTTCCCTACTGATCCCAACCTTCAGATTCCTCCAAATTGAATTGTAAAATAATGATCTCCTTTGCTGTTTTCTCCTAAGATGCACAGTTAATCCCTGATGTAAAAATACATAAAGGATATATATATTTAAATAGAAAGAACTATTATTAAAATAGAGAAGGCCTCAAACCAAAGCGTTTCCATCATTTCCAGCTCATATTTGAACCCAGATCTAAATTCTCTGCCTGGGTTTGTTTCTGTCTAATCCTTTTGTTTATAACCTGATTTTCAGGGGGAAAATCAGACTATGGTTTTAACAGGAACACTGGGCTGGTGCAGCGAGCACACATACTGAAATAATCTGAAACAGCCTGTCTGCTTTAGCTTTTTTAAGCTTCTGATTATTTTTTTCCTGGTGATTTCAAATGGCAGCGTAGTAAGAGCAGCAGGCAGGCCTGGGAGAGGCCCAGCGCTGTTCCCAGCAGTGGCTGCCAGGCTGTTAAACGGAGCAGAGCTCCTGAGCTAACAGAAGAAACGTTAATAACTTTAATTGAAGTCGCCCAGCTCTCCAGGACAGCCGTGGCTGTAATGTCACTGGTGTCAGGGCCCTGTGGGTGCTTCACGTCCCGGGGTGTCTCAGCCCCAGTGAAGCTGGCATCTGGGCGCGGTGTCACCTGCGGGACGTCACCCTTGTCACCAAGCAGGAGCTGTTTGCTGAGGGAGCAGCAGCTGGGGACGGGCCAGCTCGGGCTCTGCTCTCCGTGCACTGCAGGCTTGTGTTTTTGTCTGTTTTGTTTACCAGGGAGCAGTTGTGACCCGATTGCAGATGGCAGCTGGTGCCATCCAGCGTCTCTGCCCTCTGGTGCCCTGAAGACATGCAAACGAGAAAGAAATGCAAGGGACAGCTCCTTTGTATAAAGTCCACTGTGTTATGCATAATATATAACCACCTTTTCTTCCAGGCTGCTGTTGGTTTGTTCTTTCTAACGTTTCTTTCTCTTTGCCTCTCCTGCCACCAGGTCAAGAATAAAACTGAGGTTGGGGAAAAAAAAAAAGACAGACAACAAAGAATTATTCTGGGACTTTCGAGAGAAAGCAGGATATTTATGGATTTACTCTATTCCCTGTGATAACAAATTTCTGAGATGGTAGTACACTGTCAAATATTTTTCAAGGTTAACAGTTTAGGGACACAATTATGTTGCAAGTTGTCGGCAAGATTAATTAAGGGTATTTGAGAGATATGGGAGAAAAATTGTTCCAGCAGCTATTAGAGGGTGAGTAATCCCAACTCGAAGAGTAGTTCCCCTTCAGTTCAGTCCTCCTCAGAGAAAATATTCCCATGTTTAAGGCATACTCAGAAGCAGATAAAATGTGCATGTTTGGGCTGAGGAGAGCAGTGATGGGGAAGCAATTCTAGACACAACCCACACAGTCTCACAGCCAGAGCTGGGATGGCCCCACAAAGGTTATTTTTAAATATTTTAAAATAAATATTTCCCTGGGCCAGAAAATACCTAAAGATCTCCCAGAGGCAAAGAAGGCAGAGGTGAGAGCCAGGCTCAGCAGAGCTCCCCTCAACTGGGAAGGCAGTGGGGACCTTATTATCCAGCACTGATAGAAAAATTGTTGGGCCAGTTAATAAAACATCAGGGATTGTTTGTGAAAATAATTGCAAGGTCCAGAGAAGTGTGAATATGAGAGATCCTAAATAAAAGAAAAAAAAACCATCAGTAACTCAGCACTTTAATCAAAGCACTGCAACCAGTGCACATATCTACCCATCTATCTATAATCTGATAATATTTTTAATCCCTTTTGAAAATCCCAGTTGCTAATGAGGGATAATGCTGGATTGAGGAGGGCCAAAGAGATTTATTGATACCAACGCAGAGCCGTGGCTGTAAATCAGGACAGAGAAGAAGTATGCCACTGCTGGCTTATGTTCTCTTCCTGCAAAGGGACAGGGATGAATGAACAAGTGTCTGAATGAATGACTGAATAGATGAATGAATGAAAGAATGAATGCATCATCAAATAAATACATTAAAATATATTGCCAACTCGCAGGGCTCGCATAGCGCCGGAGCTCTTCGGGGCCTTTGTATAAAGAGAGGCAACGGCAGCCTTGATTTATTATAAATTAAAATCTGCTTTGCCCAATCCCTCCGAGTGTTTAATTTTTACTGAAGGTCAAAAGGTGCTCTGCATTTGGAGAAAATGCGTCCCAGTGTAGCTCCTGTTTCTGACGAGGAGCACCGAGCTCCCGCTGCCTGCCAGGGCTGCCCGCGCCCAGGGAGGGACCCCGGCGTCCCCAGGGCCACCACGGGGTGACACAGCAGCTCAGTCCCCGCGGGAGGACACGTTTTGTACAGCAATCAGCCTGTTTCCCCCTCCCTGCAGGGCCCTCTCCTGCTCGCTGGCCAGAAGCCCAGCCTGCATTTCATGGAATCATGGAATTACAGAATCATGGAGTCTTTTACATTAGCAAAGATCCATCAAGTCCAAACATTCCCCCAGCACTGCCAAGGCCAGCGCTGAACCCTGTCCCCAAGTGCCACTTCTACACATGTTTTAAATCTTTCCAGGGGTGGTTATTCCCCCAGTGCCAGGGCTGGACAACCCTTTCTGTGAAGAAATTTTCCCCAATATCCAACCTGCATCCTTTGGTGCAATTTGGAGCCATTTCTGTTTGTCCTGTCAAAGGACAATGTTTGTGATCCCCCTCTGAGATTTAATCTTAGCCTTGCCTGCCACATTTCAAGGTGGCATCTTGTCCTGGGCGAGGGGGAGGAAGGACAGGTGGTGGAGTCCTGACAGGGACCCAGTGACATCTGTGGCTTTTCCATCACAAGTGCCAGGTACGCAAAGAGCATTCCCAATCCCTCTGCCAGCTCCAGTGTGCAGAAACCACTTCTGGGGCTTCATGGGACCAGTTGTACTCCCTTTGAGGAGGCTGGGGTGATCCAAATTTAATTATTTGTGGTTTTTTTCTGAAATCCGTCTCTGTTTTGAACTTTGCACTTGTGTTTGGTTCCCTTTCCCTCTTCTCTAACGAGGGCCTGGAGGATGAAGCTCTTCTAGCTTGAGATGAAGGTCCTCCAAATGAGAAGTACAGAGTCATTGGCTGCCAATTTAATTAGCTCTCACGCATTCACACACAGATGGAAGGATTTTTGGAAGGAGAGAATATATTCAAGATGAATAAATTACTTCATTTTTTAAATAACTAAACCAGCAGTTTTATTCCCCACTGCTAATATTTCTGTCAGTCAGGTCAAGGATAATGAAGCAAAATTCTAAAAAGGGTCACCCAAACCTTGGCTTTTTTTTTTTTAATTGCAAATGTTCCCATTCATAAAACCTACATCTGCAAGTACAAAATCAACAGTTAAATGTTTGCCTTTTCTGTGTCCGCATTTCTCCAAGGAGAGAAGATTTTTACCCAGTTTTCACTCAGAAGATTCTGCTGAAGTTTCTGAAGGAAGAACAAGTCTTCTAAACTTTCTTCCAGTTATTATTATTTTTACCTGTGGGAAAATGTGTTCTTTGCTGTTAACGGAGTCAGTGTTTTGCTTCCATAAGAACTTTTCCCATGTGTCTCCCTCATGGTTTAGAGTAGTTCCTTTCCTCTTCTGCTGAAAAGAAGAACCATGAAAACCCAACCCTATAAGGGAACGTGGCTTATGGAATAAAAAAAATGACCAAAGTATCATGGAAAATATTAGAGATATACAAAGAGCAAAGCACAATATAGCAGGACCCAGGTTATCTGTTTTAAGAAACTGCTTCCAGCAGATGAAATAACTGCTAAAAGCAGGTGTTTATTCCAAAAGCTGCAGCGATGTTGCTCTGTCATGTCCCGTTAAATCATCCCTGCTGCATCATGCTGTGTTCCACCACACCATGGACCTATGGCGGGGAACCCAGCGCGGAGTAACAGGATGTGACAGACAACATTTAGCAAAAATATTCACTTATTTGACTCAGATCCTTGCCATCAGCTCGAATCAGGGAGCGTGGTCCCAAATGGGGCTGACAGATGGATGTGAACTCACCGAGGAACAGCATCCAATGGAAACCTGGAAGTCTCTTGTTGTGTACCTGGTCCTCGTCCTGTCGATGGTTTTGCTGTCCCCAGCTCCCGTTTCTCAGCATCTCCTCCCCTGCTGTGAGTAGTGAGACTGGTTGGTTGTCATTTATTTTGACATAACTCGTGACTTTCACATGAGGGATTAATCACATACTTGGTACAGAAGTGCTGTCAACTGACAGCTGATGGAATTGCTGTAAACAGTTTTTATATGAGCGGAATTGTGAACTACACAAGAAGGTGTTTGGACTCTGTATTTATGTTTAGAGAGGGACTATTTAGGGAGCAAGAGGCTTATCTCTGAAGACACCTAAATTTTGCAGTGTGACAAAGTCTTTTTGACGGACTTGAAAATATGGAGACTTTGTTATTGCTCTTGCAGGAACTGTTTCATGGTACTACTTCTAAAAAAAGGTTTAGGAAATGAGTGCATGTTTATGGAGACAAGAAATCAAATATAAGCCAGGCAGCTGAGGTACAGAACTTGCCATAGATGGATTTTTATGAACATAAGACCTGATTTAGATGGCAATTTCCAGCCCATGGGGCAGGACTTGGGCAGCTACAGAGCCGTGGAGTGTTTGGGCACAATTTGTCCTGGCAGAAATTGGGATGAGAGATCCCCATTCCAGGTATTAGAGTTTCAGGGGCGCTGGCGAAGGTAGTTCAGGAAGATCTGGCTGCTGAAGTGTGAACAAATTTGCACGTGGACTTGAAGCTTCTCATCCTTATGAGGAACAAGACAACCAATAGTTTGCAGGATTGTGAAAAGAAACCTATAGATGCCAAAAGAAAAGTTCATGTTATGGCAGTAATTCGTAGGCTCCATGGTCCCTTGTCCTCCCACCCTTTGCAGAGGGAATTTTCAAGACCATTCTCGTTCAGGCATTTGTGGTTCAGTCTCCATCAGCAGTTCACGACATTTGTCCAGATGCATTTTATGGGAATGGCAGTAAATGCCAGCAGTAATGCTGATGATGGAAGGTGCACCTTGGGATTACATGGACTCATTTCATGGCTGAAATGTCCACAGCCTCCTGCCTGGTGGTCTCAGCGCCCTGCCCTAAGGATGCTGAGGAAAAAAAGCTGTTACAGAACCGTGGAATATCCTGAGCTGGAAGGGACCCACAAGGATGATTGATCCAACCCCAGGTCCTGCACAGACACCCCAACAACCCCACCCTGGGCATCCCTGGCAGCGCTGTCCCAACGCTCCTGGAGCTCTGGCAGCCTCAGGGCCGTGCCCATTCCCTGGGGAGCCTGGGCAGTGCCCAGCACCCTCTGGGGGAAGAACCTTTCCTGATACTCAACCTATGGATGATGCAACCTGTGCAGAGTCAGTATGGATAGTTCAACCTGTGCAAAAGAGAAGAAGAAAGGAACGACACAGACTGTATGTTTCCTTTGGTGTGTGCCATCTTAGCCGATACTGTTTACATGTATTATATTTGAGGAATTAATTGCTCATGGCTCTGGGGAAATTTGGGAAGCAGGCCTGCTTTGCCTGCACCCCAAATGCCCCTGGGTGAGCCCTCTGCCCGCGCTCGCTCTGCGAGCTGGGTTTGTGCTGATGCTGTTCACTCTTCCCAGGAAGCCTCAGGAGCCTCCTCGCCTTGGGCAGTCTCCTGAAGACGTGGGGATGGCTGGGATGGTGCCTCAGCAACCATCAGCTCCTGCTGCCGTGTCCGTGAGCCGGGCGTGGGCGGGTGGCCCCGCAGGGATGCGCAGTGGAGCCCCGGGAGGGGAAGCCCTGGCTTGGCGAGATTCCCTGAAATGCAGCGTGGGATGGCTGGGTGGGAGGCTTGCCCAGCAGCCCAGGGGAGCTGGGATGAATAAATCCTTACCCGGAGGGGAAGTACCAGCTCTGGGTGAAGCAGACCCAACACCCAAAGGGCCTGCGCCCACCCTGGGGAGCTGAGCATCGAGGAGCCCCCACCTGCTGCTGGCTCTGCAGCACTGGCACAGCCCTGCTGCTCAGCCTTTACCAGACATTCCATAAAGAGCCAGAACATGTAAAAAAATGCTGCTTCTTGCTCCTGGTCACATCAGCCTCTCCAGCAGTTTTTATGGAAAGGTTTCTGCCCACCTCCCCTGTCATTGTGCCTTTGGAACCCGCCTGACTTTGGAATTTGCAGTTCCAAGTGTTTTGTGGAAGAAATCCTTTGAGCAAGTGTGCTATTCACTTCCTACCTGACGAAAAATATTAAAAGAGTGATTAAACAATTAATACTGGATGTTGCTTAACAGTTGCTAAGAGGTTTACTTAATAATTTCCTGATACTTTTTTCCTCCTAATTTAGGAATAAAACAGACATAATTGAGCATGCCATTGTGAAGCTCTGAATTACACTCTGAAGAGAATCGAAGGGAACACATTTCTTTGATTTGAATATTTTTCTCATTAACAGGACGTTCAGAATAAAGCAGAAATATTTGATGTGCAGAGCCTGTGGCGGTATCAAGTTAACACTGGCGTGCTCCCGCATTTTACCTCATGTTTACTAATCAGTCCAAAAAGAAAGGTCACATCTTTCATCACAAAATGGAAACTTTTTGACAGCAAACAATTGGATTTTCAGCACTCCGTTTGAAGTGGATTTCAGTGTGCAGAGTGAGAGCCCAAGGTACTGGGATGAGGTAACAGAGTGGAGCTGCGCTCTCAAGGTGTTGGGTACCACAAACTCTGAGTAAGGGCACTCCCAGCTGTATCAAGGGGTCATGTTGTTCTAAAGTAGGGGTATCTGAGTTCAAATTGTTTGCACAAGAGAATAAATAACACCTGTTTGGGCAGGTGTTGGAGTGCAGTTTTGGCTCAGACAACGTCATGGTTGAGACACTGCTGCGTGTCTGGGTCAGGATGCTGCAGGACAAGCCAGCCTGAAGGGTAGGAAGAGCCACAGTTACCTGCAGAGTGTTAAACCACGTTCCTCCTCTGAAGAGTCTTCTGTGTTTTATCTCCTCTGTGTCTCTGCCATGGCCTTCCAGCTCTGTTCTTCTGCTGCTTTTTTTTAAAGACCTGTATTTTGACAAAATGAATTTGCTAGGCAGTTGAAAAAAAAAAATACTTTTTTTCCAGGTAGAAAATAAATCCTGGTAGTTTCTCAAGCAAAATACTCCCCATGTAATTTCTTCTGTTTCTCTCCCCTACCCATTCCTTCTGCTCCAAGCAGAGGAGCAGCCCTGAGGTCCTTTTTGGTTGGGTGAGGGAATTTCTGCCTCCCTGGGAGCAGTTCCCACCCATCCCAGGTGCAGATGGGAGCTGGACCAGGCGCTGTGCGTGGGTGTGACCAGAGCACAGTGCTCAGAACCCCTCCTCACCCTCCCCTAGGCTCTGCTGCGAGTCACCCTTGAGCCAAGTGAGGTGAAATCAGAGGAGTGACCAGGAAATATCACTGGTTCTGCTGTTCTTCCTTCCCCTCCACTGGCTGCACAGAATCAGCTGCCTCCAAGGAGTCTCCCAGGCGGTGACACCGTGAGGACACAGCCTTACCCCTGGCCAGGCTTTACACCTGGCTCCTGGAGAAATCACCGGTATGAAAAGATGCACACGTTGCCTGCAGCTCCAGCACATATTGCATGGCATGGCACACACATAAGTGAGATTAATTTGAGTTCTGGGCATCATTAGTGCAATTAAAACTCTGATTTTTTTAGTTCAGACCTACAGGCCACTGCAGAGGAGAGTAATCATAAGACAGAAACGAGTTCCCTAGTTAAAAATTAATTCCCTAGACTAAAAATATAATCAAACGATGTCTACAGTATTTTATGAAGAGCTGGGAGGATAATAAAATTTAAAGCAGTGCAACATTTGCATTTTGTTCATTTCTATCCATATTTTCCCATAGACTGCCTTTCTGTGTGCTTGTTAATCATATGCACTGCTACAGTCCTGGCATTTTAAGATCACTGTTCACATCAAGATTGAAAGGAAACTAATTACAATCACATTTCAGGGTGGTTGTTCAAAGCTCGTTCGGCGCCGGCTGCAGCACGGGAGCCTTGACCTTTATTTGTAAGCATGAAAATAAGGTAAAGATGAAAGATTGGTTTTCCTGCAGCTCGTACTCAGGGATCAGGAGGGCCTCCGGGGAGGCAGAGGTGGGGGAAGCCTCTCTCCTCGCCTCCTCTCCCATGCTGGCAGCAGAGGCCAGTAGTGCTATGCAGAAGCTCTGCTCCACTGCAGGGAGAGGTGAACAAAAGCTCCACGGTATTTTTCAGCTCTCCCTCCAGCTGGAAGAACATGGGAAGATCAGCAGACCCAGTGAGTCTTTTTGACCCCCGTGCAGAGCTTTGCAGGGATTTGTTTGCAATGCCTGGTGCTGCACTCTGTGCTCGGGTGGTCGGGGTATTGTCACGTGCCTGCTCCAAACAGTGCCACAGTCTCTTCTGCCACTCATTCCGTGGCTTAATAACACTCACAGTACCCAGGTGGATGCATTGGGGTGGAATAAGGTCCCTCAAACCTTAGGGAGTGCAGGTAATCCTAACGCAGTCCCTGATTTCACTCAATGGGAATGCATTGGGAACCTGCTGGATGGCAGATTTATCCAGTAGGTTTCACCTTCTGTGTCCCTGAATTTTCCAAAGTGCTGTTTTAATAAATTTGTGCTATGCTGAGGGCAAGCTGGGAGGTGGTTACACAAATGGGTTTCACCCAGGAGCTGCTGATGGGGGGCTTCCCCCAAATGCTCCTTTCAGCATCCCTGCCCGGTGTTCAAACCGAGCCGCGGCGAGCGCTGACCCTCAAAGGATCTCCTGAGCTTCCACCCATCCTGGATTATCACAGCTCTCCCTGGAGTGAGTTCACTGAGGAAAAGTTCACCAGCCCTGAAGAGAAACAATCCCGTTCTCCTCCCACAGTGTGTTTGCCCTGCACAGTCACTGCGTGTGCCCGGCCCTGTGTCCAGGCAATCTCTGCTGGAGCCCTGAGGTCCAGTGGGTTTTTTGGCAGGATCTGCCAGGTAATTTGTATCTCCTGGTTGGAAAAGCTCTATTTAGGGCAGCAAGTAGTGAGAGAAGGGAAACTCATCTCACACCCGGCTCCCAGCCTCCCTCAGCCATGCTGAGGACACAGACCTTGGATGCTGCTGGGACCCTGGATGCCACTCAAACCAAGAAGCAAAGATGATTTTGCAACACTTTTTGTGCTCTATTCTCCTTCTCTCTACATTCTTCAAAGCAAAAATTTACCCAGGCAAATATTTACAGAAACTGAAGGAAAAAATAAACTGGTGCTATAGACACTGCAGCAGTGAACTTCTAATTACAATCCACAAAGTGTTTATGAATAAATTTATCTGTTATTTGTCTAGTTCGAGCACTGCGTACACTTTGCCTTGTACCATTACATGCTGAAGGAAACAATATGCAGCATGAAAATGAAAACAATTTGACTTAATTATTTACACCATTACCGCCACTTTGAATTAGGCCTTCCATTTCTTCGGGATTTTGTAAAATTTAACTGGCAATTATGCTTGCTTAATTAATTTTATTTATCTACTACTACAATGAGATCAAAACAAAAAACCTACCAGAATGCAAAGTACAGGCTGTGTCCCCTAATTGTAAATGTTGCTTTTAAGGCTTTATGATAAAAATGTAGTATTTTGTGCCATTTCATTCCAAGCGTATCTGGCCATGCTCCAGTACTATTTAAGTGTAAACAGGAAAAGCCTTGGAGGACGAGTAATCACACTTAAATGACACAAAGATCATTATAATGATGTTCCAAAAACATGGCAAAATTAGATATTGCAGAACTGTTTTCTCCTCTGAAGTGTTCCACCAGATGGTGAAGAGTGCTGAAACCGTAGATCCGAGAGAGGGGAGGAAAAACATCCCCGCACTTCCCTCAAGCTCCCATTCCCAGCTTGTCTCAAGTGGCACCTCACACCTTGGCTCTGTCAAACCTCCAAGCTTGAGGTGACACCGAGGTGTTTGAGTGCTGAATCACAGCCTGGGAAACCCCTGCTTTGTTCCATTAAAGTTGTCAACCGGATTCATTCGGAGCCGAGGGTGAGCGAGCGCGTCAGCAGAAGTTACGGTGGTAATTTGTGAAACTCTTAATGAGATATTTTCAGAGCTCATAAAGAGGAAGAGCCATGCCATTGAATTCCTGCACAATGAGTGCATTTTGATACAGGAAAAGAGCTGGGCTTTTATCAGAAATGGCACTGCATCAGTGGGGATGTGTCGGGAGGTATTTAAAGGGGTCTAACAAGGGTTATGCAAATGGGGTTTATATAAATGGGGCATGTCTGTGTGTGCTGCTGCTCTGTGAAATGGCCTCAAGTGAGGTGAGTCTGCACCTTTATCACATTCGTGTTCCTTTCCAAAAGACTTGACAAAGTTCCTTTCCACAGGACCTGCCACATCTTCTAATGTCGTTGGATTTTTTGCTATTTTTTTGTTATTAGGAATATCTGAGAAATATCTAGAAAATTGGAATTACTCATTAAAATTTCCTCATTAGAGGAAAAATTACTCTAATTTTGTTACTTAAATATTGGTCATGGTGTTCTACTTTTAAGAATATTGGTGAACCTCAAGTAGGTGCCATCCATCCATCCATCCATCCATCCATCCATCCATCCATCCATCCAT
The DNA here is from genome assembly GCA_013397975.1 of Machaerirhynchus nigripectus. Taxonomy (NCBI): domain Eukaryota; kingdom Metazoa; phylum Chordata; class Aves; order Passeriformes; family Dicruridae; genus Machaerirhynchus; species Machaerirhynchus nigripectus. Next base: position 129,336 of record VZRQ01007605.1, on the reverse strand, counting down.
CCATCCATCCCCTCCAGAATGCCTAACCTCTTTTCATATATATTTTGGGGGGTCCATAAATGAACAAGGTGAAGTACCTGGATGCTGTGGTTTCTGCTGACCCATTCCCAGCCATAGCTCCCTTTGGAACAGCCTGTCATGCCCTGGGAGACAGCAAAGTCACCGTGGGGACAAGGGCTGTGCTCTGGGGAAGATTTGGGCTGGGATGCGCTGAAAGAAGGAGAAGAGGGTGTAAATGTACTTCCAAGCCTTCCACCTTCCTGAAATGCTCGTTTTCTCAGCATTTCCTCAGGAACACACATGACAAATCCGGAGCCACAGGGAAACTTGTCCTTTTTCACTGAAGGATCCTGAAATGGAAGGTGACTTCATTCCCAACTGGCAGTCATTCTAATTCCATGCTGAGCAAGGGAACAGCCTCTTATTCACTGTGTTACAAATATTTTTGAGCTGAATGTTCACAGTGTCCAAAGAATTGCCCACATGCTGCATTTGCTGCGCTTCCATCATTCAGAGTTAGCAATAAAAATCATGCAAAATTCTCCCCCCTTTCCGTGGACAGTGGACATTTGGAAATGGGGCTGGCAGACAGGAGAGGGTGAATACAATATCAGCAATCCAGTTTATCCCTTTGCATCCAGCTCATCTGCTTAAGTGAGAAGCCTGTGCATGGATGGTTTGCAGTGGCCTGTGTTAAATGAAGGGCTGATTTCACCCCCTTCCTTGGGGACAGAGCACCATTTGCTGAGCAGCCGCTGTAGGTGACATTAAATGTCATCCCAACCACCCCTCTCAGGTGGCATCGGATGGAAAGTGTCCCATCACCTTAAAAACTAACTCTGAACCAGTGGGAGCTTGCACTGATCCTGTGTTGTTCCCAATCCAAATAACTTGGGAGAACGGGGTGTCAGGGACACTGTGCCTCATTTTTCCATCTGTAAAACAGGAGCACAAGGATTTTGGGAAAGCATTGTTGTATTTTCCCCCGACACGGATTATTCTCTTATTAGAAGGGCTCTTCTAACAATGCCACATCTTTCCAAAAACTTGACTTACCAACAAAACCACTCTACAATAATTAGTAACCTTTCTGTCTGGAGCAAGGCAAAGGTTTTATTCTCCTGTCTGAGCTTAATTATGTTTTCAGAGCCATGTCATGGAGGCTCAGATGAAATTCTTGCTTTGTGTGCAAGAAAGTCACACCACATTTGCATTTGTTTGACAGAAGCCCTGATCTCATCCAATATGGAGTGCTTGAATTTGGCAATGCTCCCGTTGGACATCTATTTTATATTCTGCCTAAATTCCAGGCAAAATATCATTCCTTGCACTTAAATGCTGATACCTTTGAGGGAGGGAATAAAGCCTGGTCCATCCAAATGAAATCCCCCGTGGGGCCGTGCATCAGAACTCTGTCTCCACCAGCCAGCAGAGGCTGCTCTGGTGTTAATGATTCGTTATTGAATCATTCATTATTTTCAGTAATAGAGCACATGGAGGGAATCAAACCCAAATATTGAAATGGTGAAATGACCTATGAGCCAGAGTGCCATGGAACGTGCTGTGTGGGAGTAGGTTGGGATGCAGCAGTCCCTAACCCATGTCTTCTGGACAATCTGCTGCCCACTGGATTTTCCAACGCTGGGATGTGGCCAGGTGGGCTCCAGGAACAGCAGAGCACATCCTGCTTTCTATGAGATGGTAAAAGCTGGGATTATTCTTCTAGCATAAAAATTCTGCCACTCTGGCCCTTAAAAATCCATGGTTTATTCAACAAGGAGAGCTGTGGATTTTAATTGGATACTTGAAATAAAGAAACGGATTCTCTGCCCTTACTTAGCAAATGGGATTTTTTTTTTCTTTCCCAGTTATTAATTTCCTTAAATGTAAAGTGACATCTAAAATGAAAACAGTTTATTGCTTGCCAGGAGCAAAGCCAGCCTAATTTAAGAAATTCAGAATTAAAGCTTTTGAAGCATATCAGGGCATGTTTATAAAACAATTATCATTGCAAACGTTCTCTCTGCTCAATGCAGCCTCTTCAGGCCACCTCCAAAGCCTGAAACTTCATCACCAGTCATCCCCACCCCGAAATGTTTCATCAATTGCATAAAATCAGGTCATCCTTTGATTGCATCTTCCCTCTCACGACCCAGGCGTTCAAACCCAAACCAAACCCACTCAGAACATGTTCGATGCTGAAAAAAAATTAACTTAGTGTTTAAAATTAAGTAGTAGGCTCATTATTAATAACTGACAGCGGACAAAGGAGCACAGTGACCTCTCCAACAGAGCATTTAAATCTTTGCACAACACGCTCTGCTTGTGCTAGGCTGGTTTCACAAACAACAGCTGTGGAGTTCGTTAACATATGAATCCCCTTGAGGTAATTTGGAGGAGCCAAATGTGCTAAACTAAACACCTCATTAAAACAGTTCTTTAAAAAACAAAACAAACCAAAAAAACACCCAAAAAACCAAAACCACCCACCCCAACCAAACCGCACACTAATTTCGCATTCCGCTTCCACACACAGAGATTCTTTTATGTGGAATTCATTAATCTGCGTGGCTGGAAATAGTGGGGGTTAAAATCGTAAATATGGGTTTTTCTCTGCTAAGATGCACTTGAGACTAAAGTGCCTTTGAAGTGTAGCCTGTCACAAAGAAGCAATTAACTGAGGACAATGATGTTTTCTTTTCCTCCCTGTTGCTGAGCACAGGACACAAGTTTGTACTCAAACATGCAGGACCCCTTTTCTCCTGAGTCTGAGGAGTGAAGGGACGCAACCAAAGGGACTCGCACTTGGATGGGGCAAGGCAGGACAACACCAAGTGCCCCTGGGGTCACTGTGTCCTCCAGGAAGGCCTTGCAAGAGATTTTCAGGGAAATCCTCCATAATAACACTGCTACAAGTCCAGGTGACCACACGAGAGGGACAGACCAAAGAGAGTGGGAGAAACACGTCCTGCCCTCGTTCCTGCAGGCTCCAGAGAGCTCAGGTGCCCTGAGCAGACTTTGCACCAAGAACACCTTCTTTCAGTCCTTTCTTTGTTTCTCCACAATGCTTCTGGGATAATTCTGCTGGTAACAAGGTTCCCAAGCTCCTTGGTGGTGCTCCTCCTGGGAAAGAGCATCTCCTGCCCAGGTAACGCTGCTCAGTAAAGCAACAGGAGCTTGAAAAGGGTTGAAAAAGGAGCTTGAAAAGCTCCTGTGACGTGGCTGTTCCAAAAACACACGGAAATCCAGGCCTCTCCTGAGAAAACCACCCTTTCTTCTCTGTCTCCAGCTGAATTTGTTGGTGACTGGAAGGAGGGATGTGATGGACACGTGTTTCACGGTCCCCAAGGAATTTTACAGTAGTAAAACAGCAATAAAATTATTGGTCCCCAAAACTGCCTGCCCCCAAAAATATATAGATTAGTCACTCCTCTTTTTTACCAATGGTTTTTTATCTGCACCAAGATAATTTTTAAGAGATGCTCCCAGAATTTATTAATTCCTAAATGGGAGTGCAAGTTTTATTTTAAAAATGTAGACGTATTTTCGGATTTTGATAATGATCTAAAAGGCAAATAAGTGGGAATTTTTTTTCTCCCATAGTCCTATGAAGCAACAGCCCATTTTCCTTCAGGCAATTGTGGTTTAAGGTTCTCCTGAATGACCTCAAATTATAGGGTGCTATAGAGCTCTAAGGTTTTTTGGGTTTTTGCCTCCAAAAAATCTTATTTTAATGCTCCATCCACATCTATTTTATGTTTCCTTTATCAGGAAAGACATCAACCTAATTAGCAATGATAATTTGGAACTTCCATAAGAAACCTTTCCCATGGATAAAAACAACAGAAGCTGTGCAATATTGAGGTACTTGTGCATGCTCCATAGTTTTTATTTTCCTTTTTAAAGCCTTTTTTTCCTGAAACTTAGGCAAGGAACTTGGTTTTAGGGAGATAAAAAAAAAATCTCCTGCAATCTTATTTTTGTTCACTTTAAAGCATAGCTTTATAACACGTTGGAATTTCCTCAAGGTTTTGTAAATACTCATCTGAATTCCTCCCAGGTATTAGTATGTCATCCAAAAACCAGAAAATACTGTTTATTCTCTGCAGGATTCAATCCATTCGTCTTTGAAATCCTGCAGGTAACTGGCTCCCCCCAGGGTAATCTTTGCTACTTCAATAGGCACGAATGTGTGAGTTCAGTCAGAATTAGTGTGTTTTTAAAATTCCGATTCCTACGGTGCTGCCAGGCTTTGGACAAGCACGGTTTGGAAAAGTCTATTCCCTCTGCCAGTTTCAGAGGTAAATCCTGTGGCTTGGGGATTGCAATGGGCACGCAGAGTGCAGCACCTGCCCTGACTTCCCCATGTACAATCACTCTTCCAAGCCCTGTTCCTGCTTTTCCACGCTGTCTCTGCCTGTGTTCTGCACGATTATACCTTGAACAAGTGGAAATGTTCTTGCCACTTTTCTTCCAACATGGTTTTTGGCTTGGTAAATCCAGCTTTCACTCCTCCCACTGGCATTGTTGTGCTGCTTCCCATCCTGGCTCCAAGTTTTGTCCGATTTTTGTAATTTAACAGCTTTAACGGTGAAGGTACCAAGAACCTCCAGAGGTCCTGCCCTTCCTGGGATTTGTGCATCCCCTTTTCTGAGACAAATGCTGTGTGATAACCTTTGAGATCATCCAAGCCATGCCTTTGGCATCCTCACTCCCTCCCAGCCTGTGAATGTGATGCGACCAAGGTTATTGACTTTTAAATGCTGCCACATTTGATAGGCTTAAATTGAGCTCAACATCTTCACCAGTGCCAGTTCCATCATCCACCCAACACCCAGCAGCTTCTCTCTCAGTTTGGGGAATTATACACAAACAACAACTTGATTTCTGAGAGTCTTTTTCATAGAATTACCATAACAACAAGGACAGTCATTTAAAGCAAGCCGAAAATGCAGAATTTCTGGGCTGGCTCCTTATTTGCAACTTAAATTGTTCTAAGCAGGAATTTGTGGCAGGCCCATGATGTTTTGCAGAGGCTTTATAAGGACTTCAGAATCCATCCTGCTGCCTTTGGAAAACCCAAGATTGAGCACTGCAACTGCAGCATAAATCTTTAAACTGTGTTTTTACTGGTAAGTAAAAATTCCTTCGCATGGATGTATTTTTGACAGCGGTTGCATAAAATACTGTTCACAATAAGAAGGTTTTGAAATCTTCCACTCTTTTCATGTACCTGGAAAGTCTCATAAATGGCTTTTTATCTACGAGCTTATTTTTTAAAGTCCGTTTCTCAGTGCTATTTTTTGGTGAGTAAAAAAATAACCATCAAACCCCACAAAACAGGATGAGAAGACAGTGCCCACCTAAGAAGGAGCTGCTCCAAAGCTGAAGTTTATTTAATGGAAAGCTCTCATTTTTTATCTTAATTCAAACCTGAGGCTCTGCTGCCACACCATTGCAAGCTTAAATCATCACCCAAGTGAAACCAAGAGATTGAGATTATGGATTTTTTAAAGTTAGACCCTTGCCTAAGTTCTTCGTGCCTCTTTCTGCCTGCAGTCAGAGCCTCCAAAAAGCAACTCTCTGTCCTTTGACAAGGGACAAATTTGGCTCTCACAGCTGCCCTGCCTTGCTCTGAAAAGTGAAATTTCATTTGAGGAGTTTCCACCAGCTCCTGTGTTTAACCATCTTTCTCCCACGCTGGAGCAGAGAGCAATAAGGGAGCAGGTCACCGCAAAATGGATTAAGTGCAAACTCACACGTGTCACACCACAGTTCACTGTTGACTGAAAGTAAAATAGATTTCAAAGTCTTCTCAGAGCAGCAAGATTCAAGAGGAACAGATCAAAAGACTTACTCTTATATTGCCATAAAGCTACAGAAACATTTCCTGTCTCTTGTGTGTTTTGAAAGGATCACAATTTTGTCCTAGGGCCGAGTGAGTTAATAATAATAATAATAATGGTGATATTAAACCCAAACAAAATTATTAAGAAATAATTGAGAATTAATAAGCAAATCTTAAAAAGAAATTACTGTGACCTTTTACCTTACAGAGCTGGGTTTAATTATAGAGATACTTTTACCTCAAGGTGATTAAAAGTATCAATTTTTGATTTTTAGTAAAACCTCCTGCATTGCTGATAAAGTTCTACTGGGTGTCTCTGTTATTCACGAAATTAAATATCTAAAAGAATTTTAATTAAGGAAGAAACAAATATATTCAGCCCATAAAGTGAGCAGATCATGCATGCATGAAAAAGAAATAAATAAAGAAAAGATTAAATTCTTGCAAGTTGTTCATTGCTGAATTAAGTAATGGACTGAACACAGGCTTTTCTTGCCCTCCCTACTCAAGATTTACTCTACTAATCACCCAATTCTCAAATCCTTAATATACTCAAGGATTTGCCTTTAAGGCAGCAATAATTTAGGAGTGCCATCGAAATGATGAGGTTTTTTCCATTAGGCAAAATAATTATGTCATATATCCCAACCGTGTCTTTGGACCCCTGTCTTTGTGTGAGGGAAACCATCGGTCAGCCGAGATTTCACTGAAAATCTTCATCAACGGCTCCTGCATCAAGGGAATGTGAACAAAAAGCAACTTTTTCCATGTGCCACAATAATTCAGGACCGCTCCTAAAAATAAACACCTACAGGGCAGGTCCCTGTCCCCGCAGGACAGGCCCCAGGCCGTGGCGAGGCCTGGTGCGTTCTGAGGGAGGCATTTGAGGTTTTATTTACGTGTTTGCAAGGCAGTACCTGTGCAAATTTAAAGGCTGCAGCTCCGCTCAGCAGGACTAACTCGTATATTTTACTGTGGCTTTTCATGGGGTTGTGGGACTGTAATTGTGAGCGCAGTAAATCTTTACGGTCTCGGATTCCTCGCGTGCTGCTTCCGAGGCCCGGGGCCCTCATGAGGTGTTTTACTGCCCCTCACTCATCCGGAACAAGCACCGAGAGTTTCTATGCTGGAAATTCTACTTCAGAATTCACCCCGAGGTAGGAACTTAGGGAAAATTAAGGGGATTAATTTATTACCTGACTGGTGTTCTGGAACATTTGAAAAAATCAGATTTACCTCATTTAACTGAAGCTTGTACTTAGATGCTGCCATGTCGGGTCACTCTCACCATCTCCATCACTGCACAAAGTTATCTTGAGCAAACCCTTTGACCTTCCTGTGATTTAATACCTGTTTATCTCTCTTTGGGGAGCAGGTTTGTGTGTGGGGAAGCTGCTGTAAGGCCATTCCAGGTGATCCCATAGAATCCTTAAGGTTGGAAAAGACCTCCAAAATCGTCAGGTCCAACCCTTGACCAAATATCATCACACCCACTAACAAATACTGAGAAGTGCCACATCTACTTGTTTTCTGAATCCTTCCAGGGATGGTGACTCCAGCACCTCCCTGGGGAGCCCATTCCAATGCTTAACCACTCTTTCAGTGAAGAATTTTTTCCTAATATCCACCTGCACCTTCCCTGGTGTAACTTGAGGCCATTTCCCCTTGTCCTGTCACTTGTTCCCTGGGAGAAGAGCCTGACCCGCACCTGGCTACGACCTCCTGTCAGGCTGAGAGCCGTAAGGTCTTCCCTGAGCCTTCTCTTCACCAGAATAAACTCCAGCTGTCCACGGAATGCCAAGGATGGCCTCGGGATCAGCCTGGCTGGCTGCAGCCCCTCCCAACACCACTTTGAGATGTTTAGGAATTAATATGCGCATGAGCATCTCACCTGGAGGGTGAGACTTGACCCTGTTGGTCCAGGCATTTGGGCTCGTTCTGCCCCGTTTAGGAACCACCTCATGGGATTATTTTTTTTGCAGAAGTAGTGAGGGACCTGCTCTCACTTCTCATCAGAAGAGGTCACCTCCAGGCGATCCTTTGGCATATCCCTGCGGACCAGGTGTGTTTTTGGAGTGAGAGATCTGATGGCACAAGCGCCAGTGGGAGAATCCCGGGTGTGTGAGAGAGGCTCGGGAAAGGAACAGAGCCCCCGGTGTTTGCACAGGTCTCGGTGTGAGTGATGGCTGCTTAGTAAATAAATTATTGTCCTGCCATCATGTGGGATATGGAATGTGGAAAAGGGAATATGGAAAATGGAATCACTGCAAAGCACTCACAGCTGACCCTCCGACAGCTGGAGTCTTCTCAAATGCCGGGGTAATAGAAAATAATTTTATATCAAAACTTGTGTTGAGAGGCGGGTTCCAGTTTGCTACTCTGCCTGGTGTGACAATAAAGGATTTTAACACAAAGCAATTTATAAAAAAAAATTTTGATTTTCTTTTTCAGTTTATCAGAAATTTTCTCACATAAACAAACCCCATTATTTACAGACTGTTTATCCTGTTGGTGGGGGAGGGCTCTTAAATATAGGTCCAGAACTCCAGCTCCAGTCAGGAATCCCATTTTGAGGATAAACTGTGGGAAAGCACCACTAGAGGTCACTCAACATTAATTGTTACCTAATTAGCACATTTTTGACCCTACATTTTAGGTCATTCTACCACTTTCACGCTTAAAGCATTGTCAGCTTTGACTCCTCAGCTAATTCTGCCAAAACTCAGAAAAGCTGGAGACAGAAAATTTTCCTTCAGCTCTTCCCTCATATGACTCTTCCCAAGGCTCCCAAATCAGCTTTGCCATAGACTCTGTGGGCAGCAAATCATTCTTTCCTCAGCTTTGAGCTTAATAAAGCTGGCAGTGATGGACCTCTGGAAGTGCTGGGTTTACAGGCACTCAGCCCTGGCTGTGTTATCTCGAATTGCTGCTCACCCATTTCAAAAATTAAACCAAAATGAATTTTACAAGTGAGGGAAATATATGGGAAAATAATATCTTCAGTGTTTTCAGGTCCTTCCCCAACCACATTGTAGCACAGTACCTCTTTAACCACTGATAAATAGGAAAAAAAGTAGATCTTTTTAACAACTAACTAAAAAAGAGGTAAAACAAAGTTTAAGTTTGATTAATGGGTATCTGCTGAAATATCTCTGCATGTGTTTAATCAAAAGCAGATGTTCTATTTGCAGGGATTTTTCCGTGATCTCAGAAAATGATGGTAGCAATTTGTTTGCCCAAGACAACAGGAAAAGGGAGAGCTAATTAGTGTGTTCTACAAGGTTAAGGTCACCCACTGCTGGTGCCATGCCCATATCACCTGGTGGATGTTATCAAACACACTCGGGGCCCTGACTCCTCCCGTCTCTCAGCTGATAATTGTGTTCAACCAAAGTCAGATTTCGTTTCAAACCCAGCTCAGTGCAGGCAAACCCTTGGGCAGCCAAGCTCTCCTAAAGGATGCTTTACCCAAAATGACCAATTCTGATTTCATTTCTGTGTTTGGGTTACTGCTGATCCTCTCCTCCTCTTCCCCCTTCCACTCAGCTGAGCTGGCAAAGGCTGGATTAGCCACTCACTTTATCCTTATGTGTGAGCATGACAACTGCAAAGAATATTGCAGTTTCCTGAAAAACCATTTAGTGTTTCCTGAAAAACCATTTAGTAACCTCTCAAGACCAGCACGTGTGCAGCTGAAGGAGAAAACATTAACTGCCATTAACCATCACCACTGTAAATGAGTGAGAAATTTATCAGAGGCTCTGGTTTTCCAGGTCCTACATCAAGGTGATAAATAAATAGATCATCAGCATCCGAAAAGTCACATGGCTCCTCTCTCCACTTTCTAGAGAGATTAATCTTGCAGAGGTAGAAAGCAGAATTAGCCAAAAACCAGCAAGCTCACAGTCTGGACTAATAGAACTTAGATCTGATTATAATTTTTTAAACAGCTTTTACCCAAGAAGTTTGTAAGGCCTGTTGTCATAGACAAGAGGTGATGATTTTAAACTAAAAAGAGAGTAGATTCAGATTAGATTTCAGAAAGATGAGGGTGGTAAACCTCAGGCACAGGCTGCCCAAACAGGGTAGATACCCCAGCCCTGGAAATATTCAAGGTCAGGTTGGATGGGGCTTGGAACAACCTGGTCCAGTTGAAGATGTCCCATGGCACGGGGTGGGACTGGATGACCTTGAAAGGTCCTTTCCAACCCAAACCATCCTATGATTCTATGATTTTATTCCAAGGTCTTCCATGATCTGAGGCATCCTCCATCTGCTCATACTCCGTGTGTCCTACAGGCATCACCTCTCTAACACTGATGGAATTCCTGTCTGGAATTCCATCACATCTGCCTGTTTATTGCTCAGATCTTCGGTGAGCCTTTGCTCCCTCTGAGGAAGTTCTTAGTTGGACACGGTCCCTTTCCTTGGTTCCTGCTGCATCCACAGAGGTTCCAAGTGTGTTTGAACTGAAAGTGTCCATGTCAGCCCTGTGATTCCTGTGTTCTAAACAGGGCTGGCTAAAGAAGATTAAGGCCTGTTTAACAAAAACCCAGCTAAAAAGACGAGTTTATCCAAGCCTCTTCTTTGGAAGATCTCTGTTACTGGAGATCTCACTCCCAAATGGGTCAAAGAGTTATTTAACAGATTCGCCTTCTCAGAAATATTTGCTGAGCTGTCATCATGCAACCAAACTTGATTTCTAAAGCCAAAACTCTAATCCTGACATGGAGAAATGGGGGATTAGGTTTGCTTTTTTTTCCAAATATTAGGTCTAATTAGGGAAAAAGCCCTCACTGAAGAAAAGTTAATACAAAAGGCCAGTGGCTGAAGAGTCTTAGTAGAGAAAATCAAAGTCAAGCGGGCTTAGTCAGAGAAACTATCACTCCTTTTCGAGGGAGATTACAGCTTTAGACATACAAATTGCTGCACAGCTCCAGAACTCTTGAATTCCAGCTCCCTGAAGGGACCACTTGCCCCAGCTGGGTCACCACGGGGTGATTTCTGCCAATTATACATCTCTTGTTCCCTGATCAATCTATTTTTCTGCCCATTCTTATACCAGCAACTATTCTAAAATATTCTCAGTTGGGGCAAAACACCTCCAATTCCTCTCCTTTTCAGCTCCCCAAAAGAGATGATTAGCAGCACAGCAAAATTCCTTCCAAGATTTCTCCTCAGCTGACACAACAATTTGCAAAGACTTCTCCTTTCCCCCCTAAAAACCTAACCTTTTATTATCCCTCATCATAAAAAAGCTCATTTCCAAATTGCAACACCTAAATCCCAGTCAAATGAAGCTCCTCTCAATCCCCTGCACAGTTCTAAAGGAAATAATAGAAAATAGGGAAAAAAAACCCTTTTCCTCCTTGTTGAAAAACATGCACAGATGTTTTTTACCCAATGTATGGATTAGATAATGCAGTTGTCAGTGACACACTTTTTTAGCAGACTTTTAAAAGCATTTGTTGCTGAAGAATAAATGTAGTTTTTCCAGTCAATGTTAAAGTCTTCATAGAGGACAAAATCACTTCACATACATAGTGGGGTTCAGGTGCTTTTTTTTTTTTTTGCAAAAATCCAATAAAAGCTAAAAATTAGCACTGAAAACGAAGGGAAATCAACCAATTCTGATGTATTAATGAAATTATGAAACACAGCTCACAGTGGGCATTATAACTGAGTGCGTGGAGACGATGAGCAGCTGAACCCATCTGCTGTAAGTTTTGTATTTCAAACTAATCCATAAACTGCTTTTTCAATTCCCTAAAAGCCCATAAAAAATACCAACAATTCTTTTAGAGCGTCCCCATCAATCCAATCAAAAATCATAGGTTGAAAATGACCGCCCATAGCTGTGATACTAAAAATATCCTGTGTTATCAATCTAAAACTGGTTTTGCAGTGATGCTGGCCAGGATATTTTGCCTCATTACTTCATGGTTCTCATTCTGTTGTTCTCGTCCTGTCATCTTGTATTTATATCATTTGGTCTCCATCTTCTGTAGCAATTAAAAATGACATTTCTTTAACCCTGGTTTTGCTGTTTTTTCTGGTGCTTTCCACACAGTTCCATCCCTGGACTGGAATTTATTATCACCTCCAGTCTCTGTGCAATGACCTCTCCCATTAAAAAAATCTTAAAATACCAGCTTGGTTTACTCCATTCTTTGTTTTAGTTATTTTAGCGTGATGGGATATGTGGCTCCATACACAAATTCCAGCACACACAGGCACCACCTCAGCAGAGGGACCCTGGAAATGCCTCATTTCTGGGTGTGGATTCCTTTTGTCCCTGGACATGCTAAATCCTGGAGTCGCTGCAGCTTGGAAATTGTCCCAGGCAGGGCACACAAGGGGGACTGGGAATCACACACTGGACTCAAACTCCCTACATTTAGTGGCAAAATCTTGGCTATGGGAAGAAAAGAGGGGCTCAGCCAATATCATCTGGTAATGTGAAGATAAGCACAGCTAAAAAGGGCTTCATGTGTCCAGAAAAGGAGCTGTTAGACTGGATTATACTGGATTGGGACGGAAAGGATTAGTGGAGAGGAGGCCTGACAGTGAATTCGTTATAATCTGCAATAGATATTATAAAGTCCTGCTTTGCTGGTTGCATTCATCCAAAGACCTTCCCTAAGAACTGTGTTTGCAATTAGAAGGAATAATCTGGAGCTCAGTTGTTAGGATTGGGCATTCCTGAGGGCCCAGAGCTGGAATTCTGAAGCCCATGGACAAGTATTCAGGAATTCAGCATGTGCCATGTGAGGGTGGCTTTATCTCTAGAAGTGATTTCACTGGCAAAGCATTTCCATGCACCCACATTCCCACGAGGAGGTACTCTTTTCTTTCATTAGGAAAAGTTCCCCCAGAGGGTGCTGGGCACTGCCCAGGCTCCCCAGGGAATGGCCACATTCCCAAGGCTGCCAGAGCTCTGGGAGGGTTTGGACGAAGCTCTCAGGGATGCACAGGGTGGGATTGCTGGGGTGTCTGTGCAGGGCCAGGAGTTGGACTGGATGATCCTTATGGGGCCACTCCAACTCTGGGTATCCCCTGATTCCATGATCTTTGAAGGGAAGTGCTGGGAGGCACGTAGAGGATCATCTGCACGACCTGCAGGTGTGCCAGAGAGATGCTCTTTCCCTTTCTCATCTTCTTTGCCAGGTGTCTTCCTTAAACATTGGCCCAGCTCTGTCCCCCAGCCCGGAGGTCTGGACTGAAATGACAATTTGCTCCTCTCCTGGCTAATTGGAACTCGAGCAGAGATATTTCACAAGAGAATGATGATGAGCTGGTTTCCCTGCATCCCCCTCTGTCTCCATTTTTGTTGTTATAGTGTCTTGTCTGCTCTGCTGAGCTGCCAGTCACCTCCTGGGGACACTGTCCCTCACTGAGAGCTCCTGGGACTGTCTGGCTGTCCCTCAGCTGTTTTCAGCTCCCCAGGCTAGAACGTTCCATCTGGAAGCTGGACCTGTGGACCCTGTGACTGCTCAGAAAGTGCCTTGTAGTTCTGGACCTCCTCATTTCCCCCTGGCAGCTGGATCTGAGCTCGGAGGAGCTCCCTGCTAACGAGGGAGCTCCAGCCTCTCATCCTCTCCTTGCTTGGCTCTGGTGGCTGAATTGCCTCTGGCTCACCTCAATCAGCTCCATTTATTCCAGGGTTTTGAGTAGCTGCATATGAAAGCCTCGCTGATGGAGAGATCACATGGCTTTGCTTTGCCTACAGACAATGATTTCATCTTAATAAAGGCAGATTTTGGCTCTGCCTGCTGCACTGTCGAGTGAGCTCTCCTACAAGCCCCACAGTGCAGCACCTTTGTGAGGAAAGAAGTACTGGACAGAATAATTTCTTTTTTCTCTCAGTAATCCTGAAAATGAGCCATGACTGACAAGTGGGAGCAAGGAGGATTTGAAGCACTTGAATTTCTTTTTCCAGCGTGTTTTATATTGCAGCTGTGGGTGCCGCTGTCACTGCAGGAAGGGTTATGAGAGCGTTTAAAGGGTTAAGACCTTCATATGCCTGAGGACACTTTTAAGCCCTGGTTTTCTGCACTGCTCTGTCCTATCAGGTTTCTTTCTCCCTCTGGTCAAAATAGTAACTTATATAATTGCCTAATTCACAGAAGTTTTCAAGGCAACGAAAAAGCTCCTCGGAAACACCAGCATTACATAAAAACACACAGAAATCAAATAAGCACCTCCAACACCCGAAGTGACACTCAGCCACATCGAATTCCTGCGCTGCAAACTGCTCAGCCCACAAAACAGAGCCAAAAACCCAGAGCACAAGGCAAAAATGTGCCAGTCAGCCTCTTTAGGAGGCGGTGCATCCCACTGGCTCTTTGGGGGCTGCTTTGCATTTGTGCCCCTCAATCCTTTGACTGATTTGTTCCTTGGGTGCAGCAGCTGCCCACAGGTTGTTCCGACACAGGTGAATCGAGTGTGACACGAAGCCAGAACGCCGAGGTGCGCTGCTTCTTGTACTAAATAAATATTTAAGCATAAAGCCTAAGTGCTCGTGCTGCAGCGCCCGATCCTTCTCCGCTGCAAGGGGCAAAAAAAGCAACTGGCAAATTGCTGCCCATAACAGAAAATTAAAAAAAAAAAAATAAAAGTGTTGGTGAGCTTGTGGTAATGGATCCCGTATTTTAAATTGATTTTTGTTTCTTAGGAGGATTTGAAGCACTTGAATTTCTTTTCCCAGTGTATTTTATATTGAAACTGGGTGCCGCTGTCACTGCAGGAAGGGTTAGGACAGCGTTAAAGGGTAAAGACCTTCACACACCTGAGGACACTTATAAGCCCTAAAATTCTACCTAAACCCCAAAACCCTAAAATTCCACCATTGTTTGTTTCTTTTTAGTTTATTTCTAACAGCCAGCCCTGTCCCTCTACAAAGGTCAGCCCTGAATGGGCCACACTTCAAGGCTCTTTTCTTCATGGAATTTTTTCTGGGAAGAAGGAGAAAAACATCTCAGCCACTCAAGGCTGGAGCATCCTTCTCCCCTCTTCCCCCTTTTAGTGTCAAGTGAGAGATTTACCCACCTCACCCCCCAGTGAAGCTCGACACCAAAATAACCTTGCTCCAAACAGCATTCCCTAAACCCGCAGTCAGCTCCAGGATTCTGGGATAAGCAATCCCATCTTTAGCAGGAACCCTGCAAATAATATTTGTACAGCTCTCAGGACAAACAAACACGGGCAGGAAGCATTTACAAACCCAGGCAGTGCTAATTGCTTCTGGGAGTGTCTGGAGATCACTCTACCTGAAAATATTTGAGGGTTTTGATGAAAACTCATATATTGTGGCACAGAGACAACAAGGCAAACATTCCCCTCATTTCCTTGCTGGATTTTGAAATTAAAAAGGAGAAGAGCCCCATCTGTGCTCAGGAGTCCATTTCCAAGCTCCCCATCCAGCTGTGTTGGCTTCCATGAATGGATTCATGGATTAAGTGGAGTAGGTCCTAAATTTGGGATTTACTCCTAGAACCTCAAGTGGTTCACCTCATGGGGTATTTATTGCTTGGAAATTAGGAATTTGTGAAGAAAAAAAAGGGGAGGGAGGGGAATTAATTCAATATTTCTTTCTAGGACCACCCTCCATCCTCAACTCTCCAATGAGATTTGGCTTCTGGGGACATTTTCCTCTAAGTTATGGCAAATTCTGTGGTGTAAAAGTTGTTTGACTTGCTGGGAATATTCTTTCCTTTCTATCAGAAGAGCCTCCCAATCAGAGAATAAAATCCCAAAATAGGGTTTTATGTGGCAATATCTTTACTGATAAAAAAAAGGGAGTAAAATAAAGTAAGGCAATGACTTTCCACTGGTTTTACCCATATTTATTTTATGCACCAGGAAATTTTCACTGTTTCAGTGGGAACTGGAGTTATCTTTGGCCTCACTATAAGTTGTATTTTTATTATTGTGAAAAATCCAGTTATTTTTCTCAACTGGTAAGACCAAATTAACAAATTCAAATACTCTTTCTTATTTCTGGATGCTGCTGGGGAGTTATCTCGGGGAAAGAAGCTGAAAACTGCTGCTATCAAGATTCTGTGGAGAAAAAAAAAGCATTTTAAAATCATAGTTTTGTGCTTTATGATTTATGAATCCATTCTGTTTCATTGTAAACTAGGAGGGAATTTTCACTGGGATCCTAGAAATAAACTGGAAACAAGATGGAACAGAGTCAAAGTGACTTTTTGGACACTGTGATCTTTATTTTGGATAATAAATGTACAGACTGGAAGAAGGCAATGAAGCATGGCTTGGAAACATATTCCCCAGAAATATATATTCTACATAAATGTCAATTCCTTTTAACAGAATGCACTGCTGACTTTCTAAATACCTTTGTCACTGTTCCCATAGGTTTATTTTGCTAATTTAAGTTCGCCCCGAGTATTTTCCCTGTATCTTTGGTGGAAATTACCTAAAATCTTGTCAATACTATATTTCTTATACACTGTGTTTCATCCTGGGACATTTGGGGCTGTGATTTGTGGGGCAAATCAGAAAATATTCGGTTCCAGCCTCAATCAGCGTGGAAATCTCTGTTTCCTTGCATCCTGGCCCAGGACTTTGAAAGTCGAATTTCATGAGTAAATAGAGGATTGAATTTGGTGAATCCAACTTTGGTGAAGTGGATTTTTGCCACTGAAGGACTGGCATTGTGGAGGGTGATTTAAGGGCTTTGAATGTTGTTCTCACCCTCAGTGTTACGAAATTCATCTGTCCATGCTCCCGAAATCCCTTCCAGCTGTTTCAAAAGAGGATTTATTAACATCTGCAGCAAGCTTGGTTTTGCTCCACAGGAGATATCAGAAGAAATCCCATGGAATCAGTGAGAACACGTGTGGATCTCAGCACTGGAGCTGAATTTTTTAAGGCACACTCTAAAAAATGCTGGTAGTACAGATTTCCTTCCTCATTCCTCACGTTTCTCCATCTGAAGAAATCAAAATAAATATAAAAGGGCTCAGCAGTGAGCCCGTGCCTGACACATTTTGAATGTGGGTTAAGAAGACCAAAAAAAAAAGCAAAATAATTGTTATGCCTCACAACACACCCTCAGAGCCAACAGCCCGTGAGGGAGTAATTTGTGTCGACATATCAACATTGCAAATCGTCAACGTCCTCTTTAAAAAAACCAATATTTCTCCTAAATTTCCTTCAGATGGGAATGACTGATCCCCAAGAAAATGCAAAAGGACCTTGAAATGAAAGGCTGCTGCAGTGGCTTGCAGGGACACGCTCCTCCCAAGTTTCCAGCACAATTATATGCTTATTACTTCGGAGGAGTTCGAAAACAAGCAAGCTGCAGCTTTTAATGAAGCTTTCATAGCAGTGAGAACTATGAAAAAGCATTTAAAGCAGCTCATCTCCTCCTCTATTCAGGCTCTCTTTCATTTCCAGAGGCAGTTGCGAGGAGAAATTGGATGCCATCCAGTTTGGGTTTATAAGGAAGCAGAAAAGGAGATAATGGCGGAAGTTTGTGCTTTCTTCCCCCATGTAAATTTGATCATCTTCAACGCTTGATCAGATTTTGAGGAACACGAGACAAAAAAACCCTAGCAGATATTTCCAATCATGCATTTTAAAAACCTCAAAAGAGCTTTGCAGAGCCTCCCTGTATCCAGAGCTGCTTCAGACTTTTCTTTTTTCTTATTTTGGGGGAAGATGTAGAACAGAACCAGTTACTTAGGCCTGGCATCTGATTATGAAATCCTGACTCAGAGCATCTCTAAGTTCTGCTTACAATGCACAGACATACATCCAGCCCTTTGTACTGTCATGCTGCCTCCCTAACAAGCCAGAAATATGTCTGTGAGTGGAGAAGACATCCCAGGATCAGAGGAACAGTCACTTAACAATACATCATTGAGACTGATCCCGTTGTCAGACCACAAAAGCTAAACGTGACCCCAAAGGAGACATCTTTCACTGTGGGGAATGCCATTTTCTTACCCTTTTATGGCGCTATTTTTATTCCCATCCTTATTCACAATTCCTTAATTAGAGAGGATAACACTGGGACACCGGTTTTGACTCTTCAGTTTGGGTGCACACAGGTGTGTTTGTGCAATAAGCTGGAATGATGTTGCTTTTCCTTTCTGCTTTTCTGCACAGAGTTCAGTTGGCCACAATATTTTTCTCTGAGGCCGCTCTAATGCTGTGATCTCACACGAGCACTCGAAAAGATGAGGCTGAACAGTCTGTTCATTTATTTTTCCCTTTAAAGGAGCTCATTTAAAACTTTGCCACCAAAGCTTATTTGGGGTTTTATTTCTGAAAGCGCACTCGGCCCTTTGAGTGAAAAAAGTAGCGAGTGTTGACTTGGCAACCTTGCCCAAACTCAAGCACCCAAATTCAGGATCTCTCCTTCCCCTTTGGTGCTCCTGGCTTTGTGTGCCAACATGGAACACAAATCCCCAGCGTGGGGAAGATGAAGCCCCTGCTTTGTAGGTGCCTGAAACCTGACCAGGGGAATTCCCAAAGGATAGTGTTTTTGCTTTGTCTGTTTGCTTTTATATGAATTGCTGCTCACAGCAGAGTATAAAACCTGCACACGAAAAGAACAAAATATGGGATATTTCTGGGTTCCCAACAAGTTTCTGGAAAACTGTGAAGAAACCTCATCACACAGCAAGGCATTGACACCAGAGAGTACAAACTGCCCCAAATCTTCCTTTTCCAGACCTTCGAGAGTCACAACTCCCTGGCATTTTGAGAGATGCTGTGAATCAATTCCCTGCTCAGGATTCCACCTGACAGACCCAGCGCAGCCCTAAATGTCAGCTCATGTGGGGAAGTGACTCCTGTATATGTTTGTTTGTTCTTCTGTCCATATTTCAGCGCTCAGAAGCCAGCGAGGGGATTTTACAGCAGGGCTGGTGAAGTTCTCCAACTACAACCCATCTGGAAAACACACAGTAGAGTTTTCTCCTTTTTACTTCCAGCCAACGAGTTTTGGTCCTTTCAGTTAAACCCACCTCAGAGAAGGAGGAAGCAAGAGAGAAATGACTGCTCAGTGAATCCCAGAAAAATTATGGAGTTGTACAGCCCCGGAATGATTTTAGGCAGTTTTATATTGCCTGGCTCAGCTCACATTTATTTTGTCTGTCTCGGTGTCTGAGCTATGTGCTGGGTAGAGAAAACTTCTTCTGCTGACTGATGGATCTGAGCAATCTGGTGTGGATCTGGCTGGATAAAAAAGAGAGTTCTTAGCTGCACAGAAGCCCAAAGTCTGTATTGTATTATATATTTATTTTATTTTGCTGTAATATATTTAATGCAAGCAAGAATTAGAGAGTGTTAAAAAATAGTTTTTACGTAGAGAAAAACAAAGAGTCAGTACAGAATTAGGAATTTTTTAACAGTTAAATGCTTCCATATAAACTTGGTTATGTCCAACTGCTTGAACTTGGAGGAGGAAAAACAGGAACAATCCGGAAATTTGTGCTGCAAATGTAACTCTCTTCTAGATAAACACATAAACACATCCTAAATCAGAGTAATTATCCAATTTTGCTGGGTTCTGACTATGTAAGACACTCAAAAAGTCTCCCAAGAACCTGGATATACTCGGAGGAAGTGTTCTGCCAGAAAAGATTTATCTCCAGTTTCACCTGATAAGATTTTTCATCTTGTTTTGAGCAGTGTAATTTGCCCTCCTCAGCACGCTGCCTTGCATTCATGTATGTAGAGAAGAACTGGATTGATTATCTTCAGGCTTCCTGCCACTAAACTCAGCAAATTAGCTGCTCATGATTCCAGCAGATGACTGCTACGTTTTTTTTTCCTGGTGCTCCGGGAGAAATTGAACTGCAAAACTTTGGCTGGGAAGCCAAGAACTTGTTCAGGAGCTCCCCAAAGAGGAAGAAGCTGGAGAGCTGCTGTTAGAATCAGTCAAGAGGTACAGCAAAATATGGGATGGTTCTGGTGTCCCAGAGAATCCAAGGAAATCGAGCTCTGTTTCTCTTGGTGCCTTTTCCGCAGAGCGAGGTCGATTGCTTGGTGTCACATTCAGAGAATCAGGATGATTTGGGATGGAAGGGACCTTAAGTCCCCTGATGGGGTCTCCACCACTGCCCTGAGCAGCTGGGCCAGGGCTGGACAGCACTTTCCATGAATAAATTTTCCCAGTATCCAACCTGAGCCTCCCCTGGCCCAGCCTGAGGCCGTTCCCTCTCCTCCTGTCCCTGTTCCCTGGGAGCAGAGCCCGACCCCCCCGGCTGCCCCCTCCTGTCAGGGACTTGTGCAGAGCTACAAGGGCCCCCCTGTGCCTCCTTTTCTCCAGGCTGAGCCCCTTTCCCAGCTCCCTCAGCTGCTCCTGGGGCTCCAGACCCTTCCCTGGATGTGCTCCAGCCCCTCAATGTCCTTCTTGTCCTGGGCCCAAAGTGACCCCAGGACTGGGGGTGTGACCCCAGCAGTTCCCAGTGCAGGGGGATTTCACTGCCCTGGTCCTGCTGGACACACCATTGCAGGAACAAGCAGGATGCCATTCCTTATGGGACCACAAATCAGGGGCAAATCCAGCCTCTAGAAATCAGGGTTTAAGCTGAACTTCACACCACGAAGCCTCTATTTCTCAGGATTTTCCTCGTGTCCACCCACAGTCGGTGCCAGTAGTGAAGCATCTCACAAAGCCACAAAGCATCTCCAGGCCCAGCTCAGCTCTCCAGCCGTGGGATCTGGGACAAATCACTTTAATTTCATCTCCTGTTTTTCTTTCCACCCTATCAATGCACTTTCTGCCACTCGGGAGAAACCGCTCATTTCCTTTGGCCATTGCACGGAATTTGTGACACGAATGAGAAATGATAATCTGTCATTTCTCAACTGTACTCTCTGCCAAAAAATAAGAGAAAAGTAGAAGGAAAAAAAAAAAGGAAAGAAAGCTAACTCCAAGCTGGGAGGAGCTGTGATTCTTCAGGACGCAAAGACATCCTTCAGTTTTGAGAATATTCTGCTGCAGTGTCACCAGCTGAGCTAAAACTGCCACAGCTGGAAGGTGCTGAGAGCAGGACAGACGTGGCCTTCCTGCCACAGGGTCCTTGGTGGGAGTGCATTTGAGGGAAAAGTCCCACTTTTCAGGAAAAGTAAAGTTTGAAATGCTGCAGGGAGAAATAAAGTCCTGGGCCCAGCTGCTCTCCAGGGCTCTCACTCATGGCTCTAGGCACTCACTCAAGGTTTATCTTAAAAAAAAACTTTAATCAAAATTAAGATTCACCATTTTTTTTCCTCTCTGACCATTCATTTTTCCTAAAAGATCCCCTTCTTTGAATATAAATTCGTCAGATGAGTTTCTTAGGCGCTGAAGGAGGAGAATAAAGCTTTGTGAGCTTTTGTGAACCTCTGGTGTGGTGGAACCCAACCCCAGCAGGAGCAATTTGACCATTTCCCTCTCATTCCTCCTCTCTCTCAGTAATTCCAACCCCCTCTACTTCCTTTGTCTTTTAAATGTTATTTGTATCATTTTCTCCTCCCTGTTCATTTTTTTTTCCCCTTCCATAAAAGCCAATAAAATATTAATGTGGCATAACAAATCTGTCTGTGCTGGGAGTCTCTGGGAGCTATTGATGAAGCCATGAATAAATGATGAGTCTTGATTTTGCTTGTGGTATATCAGATTTCACGTGTTTATTACATTTTCTGTGAAGTAAGCTCATCCAACAGAGGTTTTGGTTTTGTTTGCCTGCTTTTATTTTAGGTAGCTCTTGATTTTTTAACCTTTGCAAAAGGTAATGTCTGATGTAGTGTAACCTTAAATGTGAAAATTCCATTTGGATCAATTTTTTGTAGTTTTTGTTATCTGGAAAAGAAAAAAAAAAGAAAAAAAAAAGCCCCAACTCTCTGCTTATCCCAGAAAAAAATAAAAAGACAAATATTTTTTTTTCCTTATGCTGTTGAGCTGCATCTTCCAATATCACCTTGGCCTAAGGAAAAAACTTCCAAATGTGGTGAGTGGTGCTTACTATAAAAAGAAAAATCCCCAAACCTTGAGTGTTGTAGCAGTAATTCTATTTTCTTTGGGAAATATGTCTCTCTTTAGCAATCTTAATCGAGACTTTTATTCCAATTATAGGCTAATTTGAAAGTTTAAGTGTGGGTTGCTCTTTTTGAAATTATAATTATATGTTGGTATTATTTTTATCTTTTTTTATGTTTTTTTTTTTTAAAATCTTTTTAATCTTTTTCTTTGAGGGAGACTGATGGCAAAATAAATCTGAAGTCGTTTCTCTGGGAATGTCTGCACTGCTGTGAGTTTTCCTGGTTTACTGACAAAGGATCTGCTCCTTCGGGCATCTTCTTCCTGACACAATCAAATCACAGGTGGGGGTTTTTTATAACATGGATTTTCCAACAATCCATTTACGGGAGGCAAAAGGGAGTTCGGAGTCAGATCTCTGAAACACAGAATTCCTGATGTACAGCTGTCAATTCCAGGCTGATAACAAACAGAGCTGCTGGCAGAAACCACGAAATCCCTGCCTGTTTAGGAGTTTTCACTTGTCCCTATGGGGCACAGAGTGTTCAGAGCAGAAAATTCCCTGCTCCAGAAATGCAGGTGAAAATGCTGATCAGCTGGACCTCAGGAACTGAGTTGGGAGAATCAAATCTACTCTTTCATAAAAAGTGTGTTAGGTATTTAGAACAATTCGCATATAGGAAAGATTGAGGGAGATGTCTGAGAATCCTATAAAAATTAATATAGAAGTTACATTATGATGCAATGTTAATATTTGAAAACTGTTAAAATTCTGTCTGAAAGGCATCTTTTCAAATATGATAACTGCAGATAGCATTATGATAGCTTAATAATTTTAATTGAGGCCTATTTCTTATTAAATATTTCTCAGGGAAACTCTACCTTATGCTTAAAATGACACAAAGTCCAAAAGCTCTGCAAAGGCCACCCAAGGAGGAGACAACAAAAGGGGAACTGAAATCCCTGAGGAGAAAGGTGAGGAAATCTGACTGTCAGGTAATGTCTCCTCATAAAAGTCCTCTAAACTCACCAGGTTAAGCAGAGCTCTAGGGGCAAAGTCAGAGTTTGGCTCACAGTCCTTTCAGTACATTAATAATTATTATTAAGGATTCATGAGAGTGGACAAACACCAGGGTGTGAGGGCAAGGCAGGGCTTTGGGTGTTTTCTCCTTTCTTTTAAGGACAGCTCACCTGCACAACACATCCAAAAAAGTGTTTTTCCCCCATCTATTCCAGTAATTCAGTTCCTTAAAACACAAATCGGGGGATTAACACTTAGGAACAAACAGCCAGCCCTAATTTTCCAAGAGTGTTTCCTGTTTGAGGCGTGCAGTGTGACTCCTGTGGGTCTGGGTTACCTCTCCCACCACCTCGCAGACCTTCAGCATTGCAGGCTGTAATGAGTAAAGCACTTAAGAGTTCTCTTGGAAATAAAGGGGTTTTTCTCCACTTTCCCTGTGGAAGAATGGATAATGTCTGGGTGATTGCAATTTCGTTCTCAGTCCCTTGGGAGGGGGTGCAGGGCTGGGGCAGGAGCATCTCCCACCACCCCTCCGCTTGGTGAGCCCGCTGCCCACCTACTTCCAGAGTCTGTAAGTGGCTGACTCCATAAAACCCTGGCAATGAGGTGGAAAATGTCCCGTTGGATGAGAAAAGGCAGCTCAGGGAGTGGACGTGGAATGCAGATGAGTTTCTCCGGTGGCCTGAGTGTGGCACCAAGGGATTTTCACGGAGTGGATGTGACAAACGGCCGCTGCAGGCACAGCCCCAGCTGCAGCCACCCCTCAAGCAAACGCAGGAGGGGCTGCTCTGCTCTGAAGTCACTCCTTCAACCACTCTGCTCATGACAGAAAATAAAAGCTGGTGATAGGGCCTGTGCTACCTAAAAAATGAGTCAAATTTGCTGGGCAGTGAGAAAATGCGTCGCGTCCTCTTTGTGAGGAGAAATCACAGGTTTCCACCTATTTTTCCCCCTTTTTTTTGCAGTGAATTGCTCCCTAGAGGAATGATGGTCATTGTCTCCTGTGGATCTCAGACAAAAGAGGCTGCTTTATCGATCTCCACTCCTTGCTGCAAAGTTATAATTAAAAATAAGTATTAAAGCTGGTTCCAGCCTAACCTGGCACTCCAGCGCTGGCTGTGTACAATAAAAATCACCTCATGTTCTCCCCGTCAGGAGAGCCCTCACTGATCCAATTTCAGAGTTCTGCAGTGGTAATTGAAGGCTGCAGGAGGTTGTTCTGCACAAACTCAGATTAGGATTTAGCTGAGAACGTGTCAGATGCAGCCACAGCTCAGCCCCATCTCCTGCAGATTTTGGGGAGGATCAGGACAGGGCTGAAGGTGAGAAGTGCAGCACTCTGCACACTCAATAATTAAGAATGTTTAAATACACCAGGCAGTGAATATATGTTGTTTTTAATTAGCAATTAGTTATAAAAATGGTATTAATCTTTTATAATGTTAACTCCCGTGCTCTGACAGCTTGGTTGGGTTTTTCTGGCTCGGAGGAAGGATGACAACACTGCCAGATGATCGGTCTCTGAGACAGGAAGATCATTCTCTGAGTACATAAACAGTATGAATATATATGCCATAAATATATTTATAAATATGGTCAGGATAGGATCTGTTTAAACAGGAAAGGTCAGGACTGAGCCCTCAGGAATCTCATTTCAGGCAAACCGAAGCCTGCACTCCCATCGCTGTTTACATGCGCTCGCTCACATTTCACAGTGGAAATTGCCTCTATCAGGGTTTATTTTATACTTTGCTTGCAACTGGAACGGAGTAGTTTTTTAATATATTGAGTTCTCAGACCTTGGGACATTGCTGTGCAAGGGAGTCGTACCTTTGAGAGGCACCTCAGTCCTTGTGCAGTCTGTCCTGGAATCCAGCCCCACCCCACGACCCCACATTTCCCAATTTTTCTGCATTTCTTTTTAAAAATGAGCAAACAGGCTGCGATCTTATCTAGCTACTGATTTGTGTAGCTGCTGATCTTATATGCTTGGGTGGCAGATGGATGGTGCAAGCTGTAAAATACTAAGGCAAAGAAAAGGGTAGCCTGTGAGATTACTAATCAATTTTCCAAAGAAGTGTCTTGCAGAAGGGCCAGCTGTAAATTGTTTCATATTTCTTTTTAATTTACACAAAACCATCTAAGGTGACCTGCTGGCATCTGTCTGTGTTGACTTTCATGTATTTTATTGGTCTTTTAGCACTGCTTCTATTGCTCATCAGCCTCTCTGAATGTGTCTGTAAAGTTTCCCAAGGAAAATAAAGATGCTTACGGTGGAGATGATTTCCCTCATTTTGGGACACATTACATTTATTAATCTAATGCTGAATCTCTTCATATTTCTGCTTTGGAAAGAGTGAATGGCAATTTACGCTCTCTTGTGCTGGGTGCTCTGCTTCTTAATGGGACATATCCTGACAGCCAATCTCATGCACTGGATGAAAGAGATGAAACACGGGGAAGAAAAATGATGAGCAGCCTCTTTCACAGGCACAGAGCTGAGCAAGGCAAGACTTGTTTCAGTTCACATGAAATAATCTGTGGCGTGGTCAGGGGCTGAACTTTGATGCTGGGCTCTGCTTCTGAGGGCCAGGCACAAACACATCCATCCCCAGACTTACAGTTTCAAAGGAAGAAAGATTAATCTCTTGGGAAAAGCCAGAATTGATTGAGGGGAACAGAAATCTGCTAAACAGGAAATTTGAAAGTTACTGTTGATGGGAGAAACATTAAAAAAAGTCTGTGTATCATTTGCATTTCCTAAATATTTCAAATGATAGCAGCTTTGGTTTTTGGAGTGTGGGGAAGATGATCCGTGAGCTTCTCTAAGATTTGCTTTGTTTCTCAGAGAAGAAAGGAGAAAGTCTTGAAGTTTAAAAACAATAATTGAAGTTTGTTAATTTGCAGCTCTTTGCTTTTGCCTTCAAATAATTGCACTGTAACAGCTCAAGGAGGGTGTGTGATAGTTGCTGCAATAACACTTCTAACGAAGTGATTTGCTTTTGCTATTAATACATCTGAAGAGATCTCAGCAAAGCTCTCATAAAAGCTCATTGGACTTTTCTATCTGTGTCTACAACCCAACATCTGATTATCCCCTTTGTTATTTCCATCAGGCACTAATAGTGTTTCACGTGGCTTAAAAATTGGGGACAACATCCTCAGCTGCTTTGAGTGGAAAAACGGCCTGGGCTCCCTCAGTTACACCCACAAGAATCTCCCTCCTACCTCAGACAATAAAACCCATTTATGTCAGCAGCGGCAAGATGCTGCTTCAGTGGAAGGAAAATACCCCTTAAATGAATTTATTTTCTCTTTAGCTTCCAAAGTGACTGTAATTTTTTATAATAAGAAGAAAATCCTGGGTAGGACAAATGGTTTAAATATTTAAATACAGAGATTAAACCAGTTGTGAGTTTACTGAATCTGGAAGAGGCAAGCAGTGAAATGATAAAGAGAATTAGGGAAGACACAGAAAGCAGGAGCAGGAATTAGTGATGGCAAGTGGCAAAGCTTGGTAACACACTCCTGAATCCACACTGACTGGGAAGTTGGGTTCTGTGATCCAAATGACACTAAAACCTCAGGTGATTTATTCATAAAGACTTTGCTTAGCTTTGAAGTCAGAGAGAATTTTCCCTTAGTAAGGGCTTCAGGATGAGACCCCAGATGACAAAAGGCACCAGATCAAGGAGGGTGTAATAAGTTAGTGAAATGCAGAATGTCACTTCTGCTCGTTCAAAGTCGTTTCCCAGTCCTCGGCCTTGGCTGGGTGCCAAGCAAGGCAGGGCCTTCGTTAGGAATGAATCACAAATTTCACAAAGCAAAGACAAACTTTCCTCCCTGGATTTATGGGGGACAAGCCCAACCCTCCCCCATGACCAGACTGTAGCTGAATATTACAATATTTACAGCAAAGGATGTAAACCTTGACAGGGGGGTGATAAAAACCAACACCAGCTCTTTCTTTGTCTTTTAAACCCCAACCACACCAGCGAATCTTTATTTTTATTGAACTTCAAGTCTCACTCCTGAACCCCTGAAGAAGAAGAGGACTAAAGGCTCCTCACATCAGGATGATAATGAAGGGTGTGTGCTTTCTCCTGCAAGGACCTTGTTAACTTGTCCAGGAGCACTCTTCATTTCTTGCATGTGTCTGCTGCAATATCTGCAGGAGCTGGAGAATGAAACCCCACTTCACAGCAAAGTGGTTCTTTTCCCTCTTTCTTTTCAGGGCTGCTCTCAAGGACGAGGGGTTATTAGTGGCCTTTCACTCTCCAGGGCAGGAACTTCTCAGGCTTCAGAAATTTTTACCCTGTTGAGTGAATGCGATCCATTGAATTTCTTTATTGCTTTCATGTTGCTAAGGTCTATTTCGATTTTTGAGAAAATAATTAACTGCTACTCAAGGCAGGAGAATGAAACTGGAAGCACAAGAGTAACACAAAGAAATCCTCGAATAACCTCGCAGTGGTATGAGCTGATATTTTATTTAGCTACCAGTTCCGAAAAAATCAAGGGAAATCATTTTGGATTGGCTTTAACAAAAACATGTGAAACCCTTTAGAGCTAAAGGTAAAACTGAAGGTTTGCCTGTGAAATGGAATCCTCCACTTGTTCCAGGCTTCTAAAAACTTTGAGACTGTCTAATATTCAATTTTTAAAAAGTGAATACATTTCCTTTAGTAAAGCTTTAAAATTATTAACTTGGAATTCTTTTTTCCTCCACAAAATCTGTCACCCTTTTTCTGGTTAAATAACTTAATGAAACAGGCAAAATATTATATTAGCAACACAAGTGGATTTATCTCTGTGTTTTTAGAAAAAACCTTTTGCTAAGAACAAGTCTGATCAACAAACAAGAAAAGAAATGACTATGTGTGAAAAGTAAAAAAAAGTCATGGTTTTTGCTTTTGTTATCCTTATCTAGAGATAAAAAAAAAAGAAATATAGGTTTAATTTTGTTATCCCAGAAAAACTTTTGTGTGTGGGCTGTGAAACAGAAGAGGAACAATTTTCCCTTCAGCTGGAAGGGGTGGTGGAGGCCTGGGCACGTCCTCTGCTCTTTGTAGGGATGCACTGAGGAGCAGAGAACTCCGAGGAAGCAGAACACGGTTTCATAAAGGGAAAATAGTCTTTTATTTGGAGGGTAGGAAAAGAGTATTGGGCAAGTGCTGAAGATGCAATTCCCAGCACATCCTGGCTCCTTGGAATGTCTCTGGGTTCGTGCCATCCCCACTTACACCCAGGTACTGCAGTTCTCTGCTGCAGCAACCTGATATTCACAGGGATCATCCTTCGGAAACCTGGGGGCAGGACAAGCCTTTCACGTCACTTTAGAGAAGGGAAAAAATATTCTTGGTGTTGTTTTCATTGTGATCTGAGGCTCAGTAACTGAAACATGCAGGTGGGAAGGTTCAAACTATTCAGAATTCCTCTGAATTTATGCATCCCTATTTCCGTATCGTTTGGAATGCAAAAGGCATGCACTGGGATATCTCAGCCCAAGGAAACCAGACACTAAACCAGAACTGCAATCCACGGAGCCGTCAGCCATGAGTTGCTGGGCAAGGGCATTCAGCAAACTGGTAACATTTTAAAAAGTATTTCAAAGTTCTTTATACAACAAAATTTGTGAAAGTTCCCTAAGAATCCACGGAGATGCCACCAGCATTTCAGCAGGCCGTGATGTGGGACAGCAGTGGCAAGAATTTGGCCATTAAATATCCATACACAGATCATGGAAGTGTTCGAAACTGAGCACGCGTGGCACCTGATGATATGGTGGTGTGGGCACGGTGCTGTTGGGTCTTGGTTGGACTGGATGATCTGGAAGGTCTTTTCCAACCTTAATGATTCCATGATTCTGTGGGATGGGTCACTCAGGAAAAGGCAAAGTCCACACATTTCGTGACATTTGCAGCTTTCCTAATAAATACCTCTGTTCTTCACAAAGGTATTTTAACCAAACTACTCTTTAAACCATCAGGTAAATTTGTCTTACATTTTTTTTCGATTGCATAAGCAAGTTCTTAATTCTTCCTGTTGAAAATCTAATAATCCTGGCTGTATTTGTTGTCTTGCATTTTAGAAGTCTTAAAAATGTCGAAAATTTCACTTTTTTGTATTGTGAAGGTACCCTTGAGCTGATAGCCTGCAAGTCGACTTCAAGAAACTAATGGTACAGCCAGGGAAAATCAGGTGTATTTTTCTTTTCATCTTATTGAAAAGGTTCAAAATACAACCCACAGGAATTGATTGAAGTGTCAAAGTTGGTATTATAAAAAATGAAAATTAACTGTCAGGGAGTAAATAAAAGCAAGAAAAGATGTGACACATCTATTCAGTCCTCGCTAACACAAGCCAGGGTCACCTGTCCTGAAAGCAATATGGGGAGATGTTTATTTAATCATATTTGAAAGCCTTTTCTCCACCAAAAAAATTTTATATTTTCCGTAAGCTACTCCAGCTTTTAGCCATCCTCACTGCTGGAAAACAGAAAGATTGTCCTAATAAGCTCCCTTTGGGATTATTTTATCCAGGCAGGACAAAATGCTTTGCTCAGGAAATTATCCTCGAATTATTTCATTCCCAGTGCAATTTTTCCAGCCCCACCCTGAAAAGGGCATGGGCTTCGTCATTCCAATTTTTACCGAGTCCAAGCAGCGACATTAAGGAAAATATCACGTGCTTGGATTGGGGAAAAGCACTTGGGCAGGGGCAGTGGGGCAGGAGTGGGGTCAGTGCTCAGGACTTGAGGGTCAGCTCTCAAACCACTCCAAACCCTCCTGGCTGTTTGTGCCCTTCTCCCTTTTCCAGGATGGCTGCAAACCTCGTGCAGGGATGGCCTCTGAGCCCTTCTTCCCATGGCTCTGCCAAGTCCTGGTGTCCCCTATGGATGGGGATCCCCCGCCCTGGGGGCTCCGAGCTCAGGCTGGGTCTGATAGACTATCCAGAAACTCTCACATCAGACTTCGTTTGACTTTGGATGTGCAGCTCAAAGGGCAGCTTTTATTGAAAACTTGCATTCAGGGGAATAAATTAAATCCAGACATGTAGGATGTATTTAAACTTTGGGACAGCAGAGACCGTTTGTAAATAGAGGCAATCGAAGCAGACAGTGTTTGGGCTGTAGTGGAGACATCAAGGGACAGCTTGGAAGATAATGTATTAGAATTATACAGCAATCTTGTCATCAGTGACCCAAGAGTGTTTATAGGACTCTGCTGAAGCTTTCTGAACCAAAGTGCTGTCCAAAATAACCTTGGCATGAGCAAGGAGAGGAGCGAGTGGCTGCCATTAATTATGGATACGTGCAAAGAGGATATAGCTTGGTGCAAAACCAAACCATTTCAGAACCCCACGGAAAGGAGGCTGCCCTACCAGCAAGTGTGGTCCTTGCTTTACCTTCCTCTCTGGGTGGCTGAGGAGAAGCATAATGAGGTTATTGTGGATGGAAAGAAATGGGCAAGGGCTCAAACGCCAGCAGGTCACCAAAGTTTCAAATGAGAGCCACTGCAAATGATTGTGTGGGGTTGTGCTGTAAATGTGACATGAAAAGTGTTAGAACCTCAGTGTACAGCACGACACAACACGCCAGGCTGTGACATAATCCAGGAGCTGAGCAGGAGCAACTGATTTCAGTATCAAGGAAAAAGTTATTTCATAGCAGTGCAGCTGGTCCAGCACACTTAGATATTGTTTCTTTAACTGAATCAGAGTGCCACAGTGCTAAAGCCTTTCATTGTCACAGACAGACAACAATTTGATAGAGAAAATGATGTTTAAAAATGCTAAACTGTGCATTTGAATGAGTTTCATCTCAGAATAAAGGTTATCATGTTTTGTAGGAGGTAACAGGATGGCAGGCCCATGGCAGTGGGCACTACATTGTGTCACCTGGCACAAATGTCATGAGAGAATAAAAGGTGAAGTGAGCATATTCTATAAGAGATGGGTCTTGAATTTTTATATTTTAATATTATAATCTGATTTTGTTGCCATTACCAGTGTTTTGCTCGGGTTCAAAACCAAAATAGCAGTTCAAATTGGAATTCCAAATTTCACTGGAACTTAGTGACACTATTTTACCTTGATACAAGAGCAGGGCCAGACTTAATTTCTTAAACCACACTGGAATTACTGGAGGTTTTGAGCAGGGTCTATTGGGGAAGCCACCAATCAACCCCACTTTTTCTGGCCCAAATGTTTATCATAAATTGTCCTCAGAACTATTTTATTGTCTGCCACGGACAACTGAAACCCGATTTTAGTTCCAGCTCAGCTTCCTGCACCATGGCATCAGCTTTCATTCTCCTGATTATTCCAGACTGACGTGTACTGGGGATTATTTGCACTTGTTTGTAACTCCTTAATAATGGAATTTCACTCCCAGCCACGATGGGAGGTTCAAGTTGCATTTTCTGCTGTTGCTGCAGCTTCACAGTCCGATTTTAAATGTCCCGTTACATTTTGGGAATCAATAATATAATATATATATATATATATATATATCTTTTTATGTCTCACAAAGCAGCACTTTACCCCAGGCCCCTCAGCTGAACCAGGAAAACCTACACACGTTCCTAGCCTTGGCTTGAGCAGAAATGAGTAAATCTTTTCTCTTTTCTCTCTTTCAGAGCTAACAAGCCCTTCCTTTCCCCGGGCTGTGTTTGCATTGGTGCACTGCCACCACCACGGTTGGTTGGCACCTTGCTCAGGTTCTTCATCGTCTTTGTTCTTCCAGTGCTTTGCCTTAGATCAAACTCATGGCAAACCTTTGTGAAAGAATATTTTTGGGAAAGTATCTCCCTCCCCACTCCTTGTAACAGGAAAATTCTTACCCAGAATCTCCTCTTTCTGGATTAAAGCAGTGTGCTCAGGTACAGCTGGCGGTTTTACATTCATTAGCATTGTTACAATAATTATTAATGAATTATCATCTCTTCAACGTTCTTAGCAATGTGAACAATAAAATATAACGGTGTATTGTGTTGAAGTGCTATAATTGTGTTGGAAACTCACAGCCAAACCAGATTATCAATAAAGAAAGAGAAAACGAAGCTGTGGTGACCAGCACAAGCTGCAAATTAGCCCCAAAATGGTCTTTTAATGAGATCCGTGCTATCAGGAGTGTTTTGGGCAGGAGAAATTTCCATCCAAAGTTGATTTTTCTCACAAAAAATTGACATTTGTGTTATACAGAGGTTGATATCAATACCTGTACTTCAGTGGGTTTTAGCTGCTGACACTAATTCTGAAATTCCTAAGCAACCTAAAGTATTTACTTTACTGACAGTTCAGTGAACCCTCTTTTTAGGATAAAATTTTACCAGATAACCTCAAATAGGACAGTGTTAAAAAAACCCCACCTTTAGCACTTCTGGCCTTCCAGTGTTGCTGTTTGCCTCAATTTCTGTTTGGCTCTTCAGCTCTGATGTGTGTCTGCTCAGCAAGGGCATTCCCAGGAATTTTGGGAGATATCAAACACTTTTTGGCTCGTTCATCAGCGACATTAACAGGAGATCTTGGAGAATTCCTGGCACTTTCTAAATAAACAAAAAGCCATCAATGGTACCTGCAGGAGCTTTTACAAGAGTTAAAGTGCCAATGTCAAACTCAGGCTGTTCCCACATGGAAACAGAAGGTGCTGGAAGGAATGGGGCAGGTGACAGACTCAGGGGAAAGTCTGACAGGGAGCAATGGGACAAATTACTCCAGTGTCCACTCACAGCAAACCCACAGGAGATGGAAAACAGGAGTGCATTTTCTCCTGACATCTCCAGGGGCTCACAGGTTCCTGGGATGTGACAGCATCTGAATAAGGATTTGGGGAAAATATTGTATGGACATAACCTATGCCGCGGATGACAAAACACTATTGCATTGCAGCTTTCAAACAGAAAAGGCAGATTTTTTTTATCTTCTAAATATCTAAGAATTTCACCATCTCATTTTACAAGCAGAAAAGCAAATGCCATTGGTTCATTTTCCTACTTTTATTTCTTTTTCTTTGATAATTGATAATTTTTATTAGCATTGCTATTGAAACCAGGTTTAAGAACCTGAATGAGCCCTCAGCTCTGCCAGCCCACTTCACCCTTTGGGCTCCTCCGTGGAGATCCTGATGTCCAGGGTTGCTCACAGATTATCTGGATTTTATCTGCATATTCCTCTTTGCACCCAGGCAATTCTCCACCACCCGATACTATCAGAAACCTCATTGTAGATACAACGCTGAGTAAACTGCTGGGTTGGAATTCCCCCCAGAGTGCTGGTCTGGCACACAGGACTGAATTCTGTATATTTTGATTCCTTCCTTTACAGCTGCTTTATTTTCTCTCCAAAGTGGTGACTTTCACACATTCTCTAATTTTCTTTTCTTTTTTTCCTTTGGTGTCTGGCTTCAGAGCTCTACAATTCTGTGTAAGAGCACACCCAGCCTAATCAGGGCTCTGATTTTCCTGGCCCCCTGGTGCACTAACAGGAGGTGTTACAACTGCTACAGAGTGCAGTGCTGAAATCAGCACAAAGCCCACCCCGACTGCAGCAAAGCTCCGAGCTCATAAACCAAATAAAGTACAGCTCCACGAGAGCTGGGTTTAACTTGCTGGCTATTGGTGCCTGGCAGTAGATAAATATCAAATATTAATATTTTTATTCACTGAGAATTCGGAAAGTAATCTAATTAGCAGCCTAATAAAGAAAAATATTTGCCGAGGAATTAATCACACCTTGTGATAGTTCACTTCATTAGTTTTGACATCTTCATCTGAAGGAGCTGCCTCTGCATCCCAGTCTGGGCACCATTAAATGCAATTAATTGGGAGGAAACAGCTGTTGTTGTATCATTTGCTATGACCAAGACAGAGATGTGATTACAAAGCTTTTTGTTAGAAATATTTCCTAGACAAATTCTGATCATTCTGGAGATCAGCAGGCTCCAGCAGGAGAGGGCTGGGAAATATGGGAAATATGTTCTCCCCAGGATGGAGACAGGGAGGGATTTCTCCACTCTCTGCTGGCTCTAGGCCACCCCTTGAGCTTGCTCATGCCCTGGGGGTCTTCACAGCAGCTTGATGGGAGCGGAAATGATGACTGGAAAAAGTAAAGATATTTTCTGTGTTTCAGACAGAAGGAACTTCCATGGTCATGTCTCAGGGAGCATCACAGCAAACAACAGGAAAACAAAGGGATGAGGTTTTTCCAGCCCACCCTGTGCAAACTCTCGGGGTTCTTTCCTAGAATAGATGTTAAAGTCAATTTTCCAGACTAGTTTTAAGACACCCAAGTGATGAGATACCCTAAGGGATTTTTTTTAAGACACTTCTTTACCTCCTGTCCTGATGTTCAACCTTCATTTTTCTTTTTCTTACTCTTCATGAAATTACCTCAGGTTATGAAATGAAGCACATTATATCATTTAATTGCTCTCTCCTCTGACTCTGCAGCTTAAAAAGCAGCAAAAAAACCCCAGCAAAATAGAACTAACAGATGTTGTAGTTGAAATAAAGCAGTGCTAATTATTTATACTTTATGAAAAAAAAAATCCTATTTGTAAGTTCAATGCCACACCACATCTAAATATTGGTAATAATGGAATATAGAACCTTCATAGTTTGCAGGCATAATTGGTTTGATTTTTTTTTCTCATAAAGAGAAAATCAGTTGCAGATTTTAAAGGAATTGTTCGAGGTCTTGCAGAGGGAGGGGACAGAGAGTCCCTGCTCCTGCTCATCCCTTTGCCCTAAATCTCACTTTTCTCTTTGTAATGCTACCATCCAATTCGTGGATGTGTGAATCCCCGTCAAACACCGCCTGCCATGATCTAAGATGTGTTTGTGCTTCTGATTACAACAGGAGGAGAATAAACACTAAACATCCCTAAAGCCCTGGGGCAGAACCTGGAGTAAGTGGTGTTAGACGCGGATGAGTTTAAACAAAACCAAAATGTTTGTGCGAGATGACAGGGAAGATCCAAGGAATTATCTTCCTTGCCAGGCTATAAAATTAAGTGGAAAGAAGCAGCTGTAAAACACTGAGGAGGAAAGGTGGTTTCATTTCTGCTTGGGTTTGTAGAGCTTTTAAGCCGCACACCTTTGCTCCAGCCCTACCCAGCACGTCTGCTGCCAAAGATAGAACACGATTTAAATTTCCTCCAGGCTCCCCAGCCTTTCAGCATCACTGATAGCAGAGCAACAGTAATCCTCACCTCCTGCCTCCTGCATTTTCTCTGAGTCTCTTTAGTGGCTCATATTCGTGTTTTTCCAATAATGAAGGCTTTCTGCTGATAAAACTCTTACATATTTAAATGACATTTTCAAGCAAATGTAGTCTCCTCTTCTAAACTTCCCGGCAAGACAAGCAAAAAAGAGCCCAATTTAAGGGAAGGAGACTCAACCAGATGGGTAAAATAGGTTCTCTGTGTGCCTGCACTGAAATGAGGGGAGATATAAAGCAGCATGAATTGGTCTTCTAAAACATCTTAATGCAGTCTCTTCACTGTCCTTTTGCTTTCATAATACTTGAAAAAGGTAGTTTTGGGTTTTATTTTTCCTCTGGCTGGAAGTCAAGCCTCCCTCCAATCTCAGCTGGTGTGTCCTGGGAATTTTCGGGACTGGAAAAGCTCTTCTTGAGAAATGTTGCCTTCAGATTGCCAGAGCCACCTCATTCCCAGGACTGCTGAAACCTGGGCTTTGGAAAAAGTGCTTCATTCAGGCAGAACCTTGTGTCTACACTCAAACTCCCAAACAAAAGGCCTAATTTAGTGTCGTGCTGATGTGCTCTTTAGGCCTTAATGAGAGCACTCGATGAGCCGCCTCGGGGCTTCTGAGGAGTGGAAATTGAGGCAATCATTTCCCAAAAAGTTGCCTCAAAAGCTTTGATTGCTTGGTGGAAGCGGGCCTCTCTGTAAGTTTCCTCACTCCCAAGGCTGTAGGGTTGTAAAGGCACTTTATCAAGACAAAGCTGACCACGAGGTTTTGACTGACAGCCCAAAGCACAATTCCTTTCCAGCAGGAGCTCATCCTGAAGAGTTCACCTCAGGAAAACCCACAGGTGTGAGTGCTGTTTGGTGCTCCACACTTGCTGGGAGTGCTGCGAAGAAGGAACAACCACGGGAACCTGGGTTGCTTCACTCAGGCCTTCAGGTTCTCTCTGAGGCCTGGGGTCACCAGAGAAAGAGCAGAGATTATTCTGTGAGGCACAGAGAGAAAAATGGGACGATCAGAATCTTCTCCAGGCCACTTTCCATGCAAACAACCAGTCAATAAAGGATAACAAAGGAGTACGGAAGAATTCTTTTCCCCCTAAAATCACAAGAGTACCTGTGGTCCAAGAGGCCCATATCTGCCCTACATCAGAAGAATGTGGGCTGGCATAAAAAATATTCCTAAATCCTATCAAGCCCAGAGTTCTGGTGCAGAGATTTCCCCATTTCCGTGGATCTAAAGGAAATCTGCTGGAATCAGAGGGCAGCCTCCTTGCACTGGCAGAAGCCCAAGATAAATGGCAGGAGATTCAGGCCATGTGAGGAAGAACAGAGAGGGCAAAGCACAAGCTGGCTCCAGGGAGCAGGGGAGGGAAAAGGAGCTCAAAAATGACACTGAAAAATGGGTTTTTTTCCTTTCCTATCCGTACCACTGAAGACACCAACAAGGAAAGGCTCCCAAGGGATGGTCAGAGGAAGATGATTGTGGAAATTTCACAATGCTTTAAAATGCATTTTATTTCACCCACGTTCATCTGAGAGACTGGAAGAAAGAGATAAGGAGAGGAGATGAAATGGTTTGGGAAATAAAATATTAACATACACACATGTCAGAAGCACAAATAATGGAATATTTGATATTTCACTGTTTTAAGCTTCGTGATTCCCCAAAACCCATTTCATTTTTGAATGAATTAATTAAGTGCACATTAATATCTTTCACTCACATCTGATTTTAAAGCATTTTAACAACTTGGGAGAGAGGAATCACCAATAATTACATGGTGGCATGAAAAGGAACTTCCCCATCTTTCACTCTTTTTCTGACATTTCACTATTCCTCATTAGAATGAGGAATAGTGAATTGTGAAATAGGAATAGGAATAGTGAGGAATAGCCCAATTTTAGGAGCTGGATTCCTGGAACTACCATCACAGGTATTATTTTCTTTCAAGGTATTAAAAAAATATATTAATAAATGCTAGTGGTTACTGAGGAAAACTGTTTCTACCTGCCTGGTGACACACAAAACTCTCCACAGAACATAAATTAATGTATTTTAAAATGATAATTTTGCATGTGCTGCTCATTTGTACATGCTTTTTCATGTATCAAGATATGATGCAATGAAATCCACTTTAATTTTCCACTTCTCTTGGGTACAGTGACAAAGTTAGGCTGATTCAGCACACTAGGAATAATTTTGACACTTGCAGTTACCAGATGAGCTTTAATATAGGAATTCAAGCTGTTGGGGGAAATCTGCAAGTCTTTGCAGATTCATGAGTTTATCCATACATGTTTAAGAATTTGCAAGTATTAGGGGCCCATTCTCAAATAAAATTTAAAAAAATGAAGAAGTAGAAGAAGAAGGAAAAAATACATTTTAAGCATTAGGGAAATTTAACGTAACACAGCTAACAAATATTCTCTTCACTGATAGTAAAGCTGAGGCACAGAAAGAGCTTTGTTAGAAATATTCCTGGTTTTCTGTTAAGATTAGTGGTTGCATGCCTCTGTGAAGCTGTATCTGTGTGCACATCTGCATCTCCCCCTCCCAGCACAAAAGCAGCCTGGTTCGAAGGCTAAGCCATTAAATTCTCTCCCTACAACGTTTCCCCAGGTGGATCCACGCTGTTAAAGCCCTCAAAAAAATACCACATTGGGGGTTTGGAGAAAAAATGTGCCAAATGGGGAGATGAGGATAAAGAATCAGCGAGACTCTGAGCCCTGGCCCCAGTGTCACAGCGTCTTACTGGGAACAAGAAGCAGCCAGAAATACCCGGGAAGCCACTGCTGCTTTTACCTTCCCCAAGGTTTTCTCCAGGCCCTGTCATCCCTACAGCAGTGGGACCCATGCTCCCCGGTGGGACCAGGTGGCTGTTTCTCACAAACATGCAATAAATGATATTATCAAAAGCTACAAAAAGAAAAAAATCAACACCAGAAAGCATTTCAGGGCATCTCAAAATATACAGAGGGATTGGTGATGGAAGAGGATGAGCTGGTTGTACAATAGCAGGGAATAAATTAAAGGATTAATGCCTGGGAGGTTGTGGCAAGGGCTGAAAATGTTTGCTGCAGGAGGAGATGGGCTCAGGATCTCTCTGTGTTCCCAAGTGCAGTGATAAAACACCTGCGTTGTGTCTCTGGAGATGTTTCCCACTGGAACACACCTTCATCAAACCTGCCTGATGTTACTTTGTGGTGAGTGCTGCTTGGGGCATAGTTTCTCTAGGAAAATGCTTATGGAGCCTCCACGTTGCTGAGTGTGCAGCATATTCTCATGGAATCATGGAATCATGGAATGGTTTGGGTTGGAATTGAGTTGAAAGCCCATCCAGTTCCACCCCTGCCATGGGCAGGGACACCTCCCACTGTCCCAGGCTGCTCCAAGCCCCAATGTCCAACCTGGCCTTGGGCACTGCCAGGGATCCAGGGGCAGCCACAGCTTCTCTGGGCACCCTGTGCCAGGGCCTGCCCCCCCTCCCAGGGAACAATTCCTTCCCAATATTCACTCTAAACCTCCTCTCTTCCAGTTTGAAACCATTTAAACACTTCCATTCCCGATCCAAAGCCTGGCACAGAACTATCAGGTCAAGCTGAAAGTTTTGCTTAACCTTGAGGATGAACTTTAGAATTCAAGAAATCAATGGTTTAAAGCTCCTCTGAACTGTAGCATCCCAATCATGAGATGACACTCAGGATTTAAGTCAAAGGGTCGGGTTTTTTTCACCTAAATTAATTAATTTTTAATATTAGTCTTAAAAAAAAAGTGGTCTTAATGCACAAGAAAACCTGTTTGCAAATGTTTCATGAGTAGCAAAAAATATGGGGGATGTCTGACAAAGGTTAAAGCAACAACACTGGCTCAGTGTTTTATATTTCATCTAAAATTTTTTTTTGGTGTTTATATAGTGCTACGACTCACACATTTCAAGCACTGAGTGCAAATCATTTCTCTTCCACCGCTGAGTGTTCCCATTCATCATCTGCATTACCCTCTCCTAAAGCAGGAAAAAAATAAAGCACGTTTAAAAAAAACAACCATGCTGAATTACTATTTTTTTATGCTCTTGGAAAGAAGGAAAAAAATTTGTTTGTTGTGTCAGGACAAGAGGGATCGAGATTAAATCATCAGGAAGATGATTCTGCTCAGGCATGATGGAATTTTTGTGAAGTAGGAGCTCCATAAACAAGGAAGGATGTTTAGGAAAGAGAGATGGCCTTGATGACTCTTGATTGTGTGACATTTTCCTAAATGATGCTCTTGAACCCATTTTTTTTTCCCAATATGTGACACCAAATTACCTCAAGGAAGCTGAAAGGTTTGTAAGCAGAAATGTCCAGTTCATAATTTAAAAAAGGGCACAAAGAAAGGGAAACCAAAGAAAAACTGATTTTATGATTTGGATACAAAATAACATTTTGAGTTTTTCCTCATCGTTTTGCAAAGGGACTCCTCTGCACTATGGAAATTGTTGAAAGATTGGACGGATAAAATCTGCTAATTTTGACATGTCCCATGAAAAGCAGGCAAAATAGGTCAGAAATGAAAAAACTAAATTAAATCTTAAGTGTTCAATAAATAGTTGTCTACAAGCAACAAAAGTTTATAAAGGGACAAGGTCCTGTGTTTTTCAAATAGTGGTTTACATTATTTTTTCAATATTATTATATTTAGATTATTTTAGAACAGCAGAATTATTGCCAGAGTAGGCAGTTTTGCCCTGGGTAGGGGGAACAAGGTGGAAATGTGTCCAAAATCCTCAGAGGATGGTGACTTCTCCCATTCTTTTATCCAAGCCAAGTGTCTTCCCTTGGCTGACCACAGCTCCTGCTCCTGGGATTTGTGGCTTGAGCCGTTTTTGGAGGGGCTTGGAAAGGAGCAGGATGAGGATTAGACACAAAGTCCCTGCAGTCAATAATTTTCCTCTGGACCTCAGGTAGCTCGTGTTTTATTTACAGGTACAGTTGCAGACATGTCAGGAGCCATTTGAGAAGGCACAGATTAAAAGGGAGCTAGAGAAGCTCCGGTCTTACGGGAAATTCTCTCCTTGGATGTTGGCCACCATTCCTGCAGATATTGCTCCTCCAAGGCATTGGCAGATGCCACCTGCAACACCCTTTGCATATCCCAAGCAGTCATGGATCTGCATTCCAGGGCTCCTGCAGAAAATCAGACAATATCTTGCATTTTGAAAGTGAGACCAGCATTATGAATATCTCATTTTTGGGATATTTGTATCTTTAAGGTAACACATTACCTAAAGGAGGGTGTTTCTCCACATCCAATCACCGTTCCCATTTTCCTTGTTCCTAAAGCACGAAAAATGAAAGAGGGAAAAGACGAACTAATTAATAGCTAATGGAGAAATGGATCGGTTATAAACACAGATTGAGAACAATGAAGTCTTTAATTCACTGTCTTTTTTTTTTTAAGAAGCAGAAAAAGTGTGTGAGACAATCCCAGGAAGGTCAGAGAAGGTGAGAGCAAAGTGCTCCAAGTTTCACCCAGCAAAATCTAAAATACAGGAGATATATCAGTGACTTGCTCCATGTGGGAACATCCAGCTTTATGGTGAATTAGGAATGCTGAACACGGACAATTAGGAGGTTCATTCTGCTAAATTGTTTTAATTATTCTTGGCAGAGACAGAACAATTCTATAAGAGTTATTTATGATTTTTTTTAATTAATTGAGGAATTTAAATGAGGCACTCGAAACAATAGTACACTTGATTAAATATGCACAGTGCAATTGGCAGCTGAACCCTGGAGCTGAACGCTGTGGTTGTCCGGCCTGGATGGCTTCCATGCTCTTCCTGCACAGGAATTTTAAACACGTCATGCATTTGTGCTCAGAAATGTCGCAGAACCACCGAACGGTTTGGATTTGAAGGCACCTCAAAGATCCTCTCATTCCAAACCTCTGCCATGGGAAGGGAACCTTCCACTAGAAGGATTTCACTTGATGAAGCTTTGCTTGAAGGCTTCAAACTAAATCAAGTCTCCGATCCACTGATAAATTCTTGGAAACCCCCACACACCTTGCAGATGAGATTTTTCAGGAGCACCCAGAATTTTCCTTGGTTTCTTTCCAATCCAAATGAAAAACCACTTGATTTTGGTGGGAGCAGAACTAGGGCAGTGCAGTGACTTCTGATAATGTCATCCTCTTAAAAAGGATGGAGTGATAACAGCGTGAGGAGAGTTTTCTGACAAAAACATTCACATCTTAGAACACGAAGCCCTAATTTTGAAGGTCTCTTGACCTAATTTAGCATAATTTATTATCCAGTGAATTGTCTAAATTATGAATTATCAAATACACAATTTTCAGTGTATGGCTAAAAACAGTCAAGGTTTGAATCCCACCCAGCCAGGTTGCCTCACACAACCTCACAACTCCCTTCTTTCTAAACCAAAATAATCCCTTTATTAGTGGTGAAACAAAATTAGAGAAGAGCAATTCTGTCACTAAAGAGCTTAAAAGCTAAATAAAAGTATTCCTATGATTCCTACCCCCCTTCAAATAGTTTTGTACCA
Organism: Machaerirhynchus nigripectus; assembly: GCA_013397975.1. Classification (NCBI taxonomy): domain Eukaryota; kingdom Metazoa; phylum Chordata; class Aves; order Passeriformes; family Dicruridae; genus Machaerirhynchus; species Machaerirhynchus nigripectus. The sequence continues at coordinate 87,713 of VZRQ01007605.1, read as the reverse complement.
TTGAAAAATGATCTACAAAATCCTGCAGAAATGTTTTAGAGAGGAACACTGCCTTGCAAGATGCTGCAGGGTTGTGCAAGGTGTAAAGCTGGCAAAGACAGAGGACTTTGAGATCCTAGAAAAAAAATGTTGGTAGAGAATGTGGGGTTTTGGATGTTTAAGGTTAAATAGAGCAGAAAAGAACAGAGAAAGTAGAAAATTGAAATGGAAAATTAAAAACAGAATACCAAATGGAATAAAAATGAAAGAGAGAAGAGGAGAGAAGAGAAGAGAAAAGAGAAGAGAAGAGAAGAGAAGAGAAGAGAAGAGAAGAGAAGAGAAGAGAAGAGAAGAGAAGAGAAGAGAAGAGAGAAAAGAAGAGAGGAGAGGAGGATACAGAAAGTGTAAAATAGTGACAGATTGCACAGACAATTTTACTTTTTGAAACTGTTGTGGAAACTTTTATGGAATATTTTGGCTTTGTTTTCATGGTCATAAAAGTTTTAAACCCAACCACCATCCAGCACTGGAGGAGGACGCACCTTTCCATTTCACCAGTTTTATTTTTCTCTAATCATCAGGTTTAGTAGCATCCTTCCACTGCCCCCAAAATCTAAATATCATAAAAATCACTGAGGTCTAAAAGAGAACTCTTTGGCTTCTCTGGAACCATGCTGGCTGTTCCAGGCTGTTTAATCTAGGATCCAAACCTGCATCCCAGTGAACAATCCATGAATAAGATCACATCACCCTGCCTATGGATCCATCCCAAAATCCCCACAGCTGGGATCCCGTGGGGTGCTCAGGGCTCCTTTCTTCTCTCCCACCATCCAAAAGCCACCAAAGCCACCACACATTTCAGGGCAGGGTTGTTGGGTTGGTGGGTTTGGGGTTTTTCGGATGCTGGTTTATTTTTAATAGAGGAAAATGCTTCATTAGCTGGTTATGTATAAGAAACTTTGCGACAGCAACAATTATTTAAACAAGTCAGATTTCTCAAAATCTATCTATCTCCAGCCAGGAAACAAGAAAGACACATAAAACTTGGGGCACGCATAAAAAACTCCTTGCAATGTCTAGTCCACCACTGGATTTTTGCTCCTTTTCCAACCTTAGGGCATGCAGCATTAGCTAATGGATTTTAAACTAGATATAGCTCACTGGAGAAGGCTTTTCAATTTTATATGCAGCAGAAGAAGTGAGTTTTCACACAGAATTTATATTCCTTGCTGAATCGGAGTCCATTTGCCTTTGATCATCATAAAGAAATATAAATCAGCTGTAGCCTTCCTTTTGATTATTTACCCTCTCCCACAGACCCCTGAGGCAGAAGAGACTTGGGTTTGCTCTTGATTAATTTGCTGTTGTATTTTTTAAAGGCGTGTGCCTGTTGTGGATGGTTGTGGCAGGAACACGAGGGGATTTTTTATGCTGAAAGCAGTGGACAAGTCACATCGTTTCCTCTTATTAGTCCCATTCCAGGAGAGGTGCAGACAAGCCATAAAACTACGAAGCTTTAAACAAATGAGGTGGGAAGTGGTGGAGATGAGGGGGTTTTATAGAGCAGCTACTATTTCACATTTCTACTGGAAAAAAACCCCACTGTAATTTCTCAGCATTGCTTGTAGGCACTGTTAAACCCGGAATTAGTTGAAGTTAACCCACTGCACGTTAATTAGAGATTGCTTGGGCTAAGCTAGACTTTTCTGGAATCTTTTTAACGTATGAGGGGAAAAAAAAACTCCTTAAAAAAATTCAGCTTCAGAGAAAATGTACAGAAACTGTTGCCTCATTCCTGCTAATTTACAGAATCCTGTAAATCCCGGGTTTTAGGGAAAACCTTGCAAAATGAGAAAGGCAATATTACATTGTAGGGGTGAGAAAGTCTCTTTTCTGGCTGATGAAAGGTAGGAAAATGGAGACAAGGCATGGGAATAAGTGACAGGGGGCATCCACTTGGATCTCAAACCCTGAGGCTGAAGGACTCGAGGCCACCTAACACAGGAAATACTGTCCCAAAACCGCCAGCCCTGCTTGCCTCAAACCACAAAGTTTGAGCAGCAGAGTGAAAGAAAGAATTCTGCATTTTTTCCACCCCAAAGTCCTGGAGCTGGAGATGGTGTTTGTGTCCCAGACTGCTGCACACGGAGCTCCTGCTGTTGGTGCCATTAGCTGGGAAAATCCATCACTTCTCCTCATTCCAGCCACTGGAGGTGACTAAACATTGAGTGGGTTTGGGTTGGTCGGTTTTGTTGCTCAGCGTGGGTGGAGACACCTGGGTTTGGGCAGGAACAGGGAGCAGGTGCCGTGGACGTGTGTCTGGGAGTTTGGGGACAAGATCCAGGGCTGCATTTCACAGCTAATTCCAGCCCCAGGCCCCTGGCAGGAGATTGACCAGAAACCAACATTCGCTTTCATTACTATTTTCCCATGTCCATTGCTTTATCCCTCACATGAATCACCCAACCTGTGGTTTCAGGATCAGCCCTCAGAGTAAATTACAAAATGTCCCAACCCAAGGCTCACATCAGAGCTTTGTTCCCAATTCAAGGCTTTTACTTTAACCCTCCTTGGAACAAAAAAAATACAAATTTCATATCTTTTTCCTAATTTCAAGCATTAAATACATTCCAAATAGCGTCCTCTGCTATCTTTTCAACGTGGAAAAAGTCACCAGATGGTAAATGTGTTTCAGATGTGTTGACAACCCGTCCTGAATTGCTTGGCAATGCCTGGGAACTTTTTTTCCCTTAGCCACTACTAACTGATATAAAGTAGAGAAGAAAATGAGTTAACAGACGATGGATGGATGGATGGATGGATGGATGGATGGATGGAGGGATGGAGGGATGGATGGAGGGATGGATGGAGGGATGGATGGATGGATGGATGGATGGATGGAGGGATGGAGGGNCGGGGTTTAAATTTCATGCAGGGGCATCTGCAAGTTCAAGACTTATTCTGGCACTTTGGCATGTTCATTTGTGGCTGAGGCAAAGTTATTTTGGAGTACGAACTAATTGTCTCTGGCTTTGCACATGTTTGAGGATTTTAATTGTGTCTGCAGCCTGATATTATCCATTCAGCAGGGCCAAGCGCAGCGATAGCTGAATTATCCTTCATGTGGTCCTACACCTCACAGTAGTGTAGAGCAGGAAATTATAGGGAGTCTGGTGGAAGTGTGTGTGATCCGGAGCCCAGGGCCCTGGCTTTGCAGAGCTTGGCTCGCCTTCCGGAGCGCGGCTTCCTTAAGCTCCCTTGTGTTGAGCTGCTTTCTCCCTGCTCTGTGCTGAGGGACGTTCTGTGAGAGGTTTATTACAGTTTTCAGTTCAGCTCTGCTGCAGTACAGTAGAAATAACGCAATCCTGCCTTGGCTCCATCTGCTCTCCGGGGCTGAGGCGCAGAACAACCTTTAGCTCTGCCGGCGCTCCCGCCGCCGGTGCTGGGGGATGGATGGAGGGATTGATGGATGGAGGGATGGATGGATGGATGGATGGGTGGATGGATGGATGGATGGATGGAGGGAGGGATGGATGGATGGATGGATGGAGGGATGGATGGATGGACAGACAACTACAAATTGTTTGAATATGATTATCACTCTTCAGTTTTATATAAATTTCTTATAATCAATGGTAAATATCCATGTTGTTGAAAGAAAGACTATTTTAGGGTGTGCAATTAATTTTGAGGGTGTTACCCTGAAATTAGAAAACCTCTTCTGTCTTCCCCAGGTCTGTAATTAGGATTTTGCAAGCTTGGCTTTGAAAAAAGATCAGAAAAGAGAGTGGTGTTTTATAAACACCCCCGAGCTGCATGCAAGGAATAAAAATGTTATTCTTGGCCACACTGTTATCACTAAGACAATATTAATGCATTCAGTGTTATTAAAATATAACTATTAGTCGATATATTGATGTTACTGACTGTCCAAATTTACTCCTGCAGAGTTTAAATACTTCAGGCTGCATTACTGTTGGCAATAAAGATATTTAAAGTGCAGAGAAGTTACATGTATCCAGAAGCATTTTATGAGGTTAATCCAGAATATTTAGGTTAAATTAGGTTAAATTTGGCTGTGAAGGGGTAATTGAGAAAGGAATGTCCTAAAACAAGTGTGAGGCCTTCAGCTGGTTCTTGAGCCATTAAAATGAGCATATTTCACTTTACAGTGGTAACTGTCAGTGTCCTCTCATTCGCATGGAAAGCTCCCATATATAATTTTAAGCAGGGTTTTTGAAGTACTTCTTTGATATCAATGACTATCAGGAATGTGGGAAAAGCAGGTTAGATTTTGGGAGTCAAGAGAAACACATGGAAGAACCAGGCTGGTGCTGCTCTCCTCTGGAAAACTCCTTGGTGTTTATCAAAACATTATTTGAACTATCAGGAACACATATCCACAAAAATAGCCCTGAAGTCTCTTGAGAAATAAAAGGGCTTGTTGTTGACAAAAACAATGGTTGTGCTCCTTGCTTTTGATTATGACAGGAAAAGCTCCAAACCATCCATTCGAAGCAGTGTTGGATTTTCCCTTGGCAGAGTTGTCCCCTGGGAGAGGCCGTGCTGCCACATTGGGAAGTTTCTCTGGGAGTTGAGGCACTGCATTTATACCTGAGATACAGTTCCTCACCCCAAATATTTGCAAATCAAGCAGAGCAGGCTGAGGAACCTGTTATTATCGCATTTCTTCTGCCTTTTTTTTTTTTTAATTTTAAATTTGAGAAATTAATTCAGATTTTTCTATTGTGCAGGCCAACGACTGCCCAACCTGCTGCTCATCCATTCTCTACGAATACATTAAATTGTTCAATAAAGCTAAACGTAAAAATTGGGAACCATTACAGGGATTTCAAGGAAGGATTTCTGAACTGGAGGCTGTTGTTTGGCAGCTGATGTGTGCTCTGTGTGTGAGACATCTGCCTCCAGCAGCAGCAGCAGCAACAAAATACTGCAGGGTCAGCGCTAATGGTGGCTGCTGCTGCTTTGCAATTCCCTGGTGACAGTGATGGATTCTCAAACAAATTGGTGCTTAGATTCCAGGGGAAAATTCCTCAGCAGATCACAGCGCTGTCAGGAGGGGTCCGAGCCAGAGCCTGATCTGTGACACCGTCCTGCCACCGCCTGCCTGGTGCTGTCACCCTGCGCAGGGAGAGGCTTCCTCCTGCCCCTGCCCCAGTGGCACCGACTAAATCCTGAAATATTGCCCCAGCCCACCCCTAGACACATCTTAGTACATATTTAGTGCTTTTCCTGTTTGTGGGGTAGACAGAAAAAGGAAAAAAAGAGGAATCCCATCACACAGGAACCTGTTTGTCCTGTCCCCACCAGCTATTTGTTGTACCACAGGCCAAGACCAACAAAAAGGGAAATAGATAAATTATCTTATCTTATCTTATCTTATCTTATCTTATCCTATCCTATCCTATCCTATCCTATCTTAGCAAGACCCACAATTTCAGAGAGACTACCCTGAAGAAAAACAAATCTGTTGAGGACATCCAGTCTTGTAACAGATCAGAAAATCTTTAACTGGCAACAGGTTCCTACAGACACCAGTGAATAATTTGTGAGCTAGTGAGAGATACAGGGAATCACTGAGAAGCCTGACTTTGTGGCACGCACTCCTGGGGCACTGAGATCTGCTTCCCCCCTGCCCCTGGCAGTTTCTGAAATAGTGCCAGGCTGCACACAACTTTCTGATAACAATGTAAGCCATGAGCTGGCCATCACCAAAAATCTTGCAGTCTTTAATCCAAAAAAGCATCAGAGATCAAAGAAGGAAATTCACGGACTAAGTGAAGGTGTTGGCTGTAGCTAGGATAGAGATAACTTTGTCTCTGCTGAAAAGATAAATGTGCCATCGATGCAAACACAAATTGTGCTACTGCCAAGTTACAACAGCAAAACAAGGCTGTATTTCCTTGTGTTCCTCTGGAGCAGGGCACTGCTGGTTGCTACAATCAGGTGTTGTTATCCACCATGTTCAGATCACTCCAGCAAACAGGAACAAAAAGCCCTAAACTGAATGCTGTAGGAACTGAGACCATTATGAGATCAGGGCTTCTCTGACACTGTCCCATCACTCAACACAGAGAACCTCTGCTTTGGGGTAACCTGGGCTCCCAGGGTCCCCAAAAAAACTAGTGCTGTGGGAAAAGTTGCTCTCAAGGGCAGGAAAACGCTTCACTTCTTGCAGGTTTTTGAGTTTATCATTCAAGGAGACAACCCCAGCTTGTAATTTTTAAGCTGATTACGATGATTCCCGTCTATTTGGGGTGAGACTGCTGCAGGCACGTGGCAGAGGGGTTTGGCACCATCAGCCATCCCGCTGCTGTAAAGTTGTTGATGCAGCCTCCCCCAGCCCCAGCTGCCACTCTGTTGAATCAGATCCTCTGTGGTTTGCTGCCTTTTCCACGAGCTCTAAATGGGAGCCCGGGTCCCTTCACCTGGTCACCCAGGAGCTCTGGAAGCGCTGAGGCCGGGGTAGGTTGGGATTATATTGACAAGGGGATCACAGCAAACCTCTGCACTCTCCCAGAGCAAATCGTACCTGATCGTGGCAATTGAGAGGTGCATTTCTTCCAACTGATGACTTCTCTCGTTGGGGAACTGCTTTTCAGCCTGGAATATTACTCATTTCCTCCCCTCACTGCCACCAAATGAGCAGGTGTAGAGTTTCATCCTTTGCCAACCCTCTAATCTGCTGCTATTTCCACAAGGTAGCCCTTTGAGTCAGGTATTTCAACGCCAGTGATTCGATTCCTTGAGCAATATTTACATAAATAAAATATGCCAGAGCAATCCAATTTGGGGCTTACGTGATTGCCTTCCCTCCCTCTGATCCCCAAACACTCGAAATGTGATTCCTCTCCTCAGCACAGATCCTGTCAAACAGAAACATCTCTGAGCTGCAGTCAGTCCAGAGCCATCAGTTTTAACAACCTTCACTCACAAAACCCAAATAAAATAACATAAAAAAGAAATAATTAACCTCATTCCTAGAAAAGTGATGAGTGGAACAATTTTTTTGTGGCTTTAAATTATTGATTGCCCTTAAGCATCTCATTTCAAGCCTTTTCAAAGGGGAAGCAAACAAGAATGTAATTTACAAATAAAAATCAGTTTAATGAAAAAAGTCCATAAGACAAATTGATTATGATTCTGGTATGGTTTTGATGAAGAATATTTTTAAATTATTTTGGAAACTAATTTTCGAGTTACATTCCTGAACTCGTTATTGACTGAACTTCCCAATGTACATATGGATGGAAACTAAAAAGAGAAAGCTGATTAGAGAATGGCAGAGATTTTCTAAAAGGGAGATTTACTGAAACGGATCCTTACTTGCTAAGGCTGCAGAATGTATTTATATAAGTGATTCACCATACGGATGTGGGAAAATGTTCAAATATTTGTGTATCAAGTTTCAGACTCCCATAAATGTTTGCTACAGAAAGTAACACCGACTATAAAATCTCTCTTTGCTATAGAAAGCAACGCCGCCTATAAAACATCTCTTGGCTCCAAATTGTGCATTTAATTCAGGAAACCCAAAATGAAAGCATTAACCCAGTGCAGGAGCAAGACTTTGCTGCCTGGGTGGTAAATACCCACCACGAGTCTGAATTCCTGACAGGACCCTTCCTGCCAAGCCCAGGTTTCCATACTTGTTCCTGCATCCAGCAGCTCCATCCTACGTGTTTTCCAGATCCTGGAATTAGAGATCCTGTTAGGACTTGGCCCAAAAGTCCTTATCAGCACCAGCAGCTTGTGAGGGGCTGTCTGCCACAAGAAATCCCTGTGCTCTTGCTGAAAATTCCCCATCCCAGCCTTCCTGGGTAGGGAAGAGGAATCCTGTCGTGGTTGTGCTGCAGGACCAGTTGCTGGTTGGGACAGCTCAGGTTAGGAAAGGTGGAGAAGCCCCTAATTAAATGATAAATTAAAAAACCTTTATTTGAACAATATCTACCAAAAATTGTCTGTGGGGCCACGTCCTGCAGCCAAAAATCTCTCTGGATGATTGGAATAATGTAGAGCTACCACTCTTCTGCCCCAGGATAAAAAGAGCTGCCGACCCCGAGCCCAGGTGGAGCAGAGCTTGAATGAAGCCAAGACTGACAGAGCATCACCAAGATTGTACTTACAGCCATGAAATCATGGAATCCCAGAATGGCTTGGGCTGGAAAGGAGCCTTAAAGATCACCTTGTTCCAACCCCTTTCCATGGGCAGGGAACCTTCCACTATCCCAGGCTGCTCCAAGAGCTTGAACGAAGCTAAGACTCACAGAGCATCACCAAAATTCTGCCTACATCCATGGAATCATGGGATGGTTTGGGTTGGAAAGGACCTTGAAGATCCTCTTGCTCCAAACCGTTTCCATGGGCAGGGAATCTTTCGCTATCCCAAGCTGCTCCAAGCCCTACCCAGCCAGGCACTGATGAACAAATCTCAGTCACAACAAAACCCTGCATATTCAGATCAAGTTTTTGTTAGATTTACTCTTCTGTTCTGTTTTTACTCTGCAATAGAACAGATTGTTTTTCTCAGCATAATGAAGTTGAATAGAAAGGAAGAAATTTAATATCTCTCGCTATTTTTTTACAGTTTGGAAAACAGGAACTTGAGGAGAAAATGTGGCGTGACATAGCCCTTGCTGCAAGTGTTGTATGTTAATTTTGATAATTGAAAATTGCAAGACAACATAATTATCTGATGCTGTTCATTAAAAAAAAAAATGCTGCTACTGCGGTGTGAACTTAAAAAGTGCTTGAATTTGGGAATACCTTTTGGCTGAGAGGTCAGGGCGGGGTATTACAGCTTAAAATTCTGTCACTACTCACAGGGCTGCAGTTCAGCTGGGGTAAAATACAACACACTGTCATTTACCAGGCACCAAAAAATCATAAAAATCCCTTTGCATCATGTAATCACAGGTACCTCTGGGACAGCCTCTTTGTCCTAAAGAAGAACTGAGCATATTTTGGACAGCACATCCACTTTATGTCTTCATCCAAGGAAACAAACACAAATCAATTGGATTAGAGCCGTGCCTGGGTGATCCAGGAGTTAAGGTTGTGCATGTCAGCATTTCTATTAGGCTGATAAGTAACCTGCTGTGAAAAACCTCAGCAGCAGCCTGCATGGGCTCTGCAAATAAGTTGTCTTATTATTTCCTCCAAATTTTAAATCATTGGTCATTTGGAACTCGTGTCAGCTTCATTTTGCTGCTGTGAGCCTGCCAACTTCAAGAACATCCTTGGGCAGATATTTATACCTGAAATACCAGGTGTGGATTGAATTTATCTGCTCAGGCTGTGAAAATGAATGCTCAGCTGGTCCCTGTTGGTGGTGATGGAGGAGTTAAGGCTCCGAGCAATTTTGTGGAATGTAAGCTTTAAAAATTTATTAATAAAAAATGATCCCGCAAGTTTAGTCACCCTGGGTTTCTTTAATGAAAAGATGTTTAAATGTATAAACACGTAGAGTAAATATTCAACTAAAAATGATTCACAGATGCATTTTTAAAGCTTTTGTGACAGGTTTTAATATAAAGTTTAAACAAAATTACCAGAATAAAGCTTGTGGATATTGAATTCCTGACTTTGTTATTTTTTAAAGAATATATGATCTGTTCAGCAACAGAGATAAAAAAAGTATTGCAAAATAGACAAGATCTTAAATAGGCCAAATTAACCTTGAAGGGAGAAAAAGGCAAAGCTGCACAAAGTACAAGTGGAAACAGAAGGCTCAATAAGTCACAGGCTGCTGTTTCACTGCAAATACCGAGTGCAAAGCCATCAGACACGAGGAAAACAAGTGGAACATTTCACACAAAGTGCCTCTCCAGTCACTCCCGTGAAAATGAGCTCACCCAGGGGGTTCATTTTCTTTGGTATGTCAGAGTCCCAGAGAGGCTGGGGTTGGAGGCACCTCTGGAGATCATCCGGCCCAGTCCCTGCTGGACCAAGGGCTGGGCTTTGAAAATCTCCAAGGATGGAGACTCCACCACCTCGCTGGGCGAGCTGAACCTGGGCTTGACCCCCTTCTCTTGGGCTGAAACACAACTTCTTATTTCACCTTGTGCTTGGTGGCTCTTGGCCACCACTGGGCACCACTGAGAAGAAGCTCTGGACCATCCCAGCTCACCCAGCCTCTTGCTCCAATCCCTGGATCATCTGCAGGGCCCTTTGCTGGAATTGCTCCAGCGTGTCCTTGTCTTCTACTGGGGACACCAGCACTGGACCTCTGATGGAGTTCATGAGGTTCCTGTTGGTTTCTCCAGCATTTCCAGGCCCTGCTGGATGGCCACCACCCCTCCCAGTGCTGTGTCACCTGCAGACCTGCTGAGGCTGCATTTTTCCCCCTCCAAAGTCACTAACGAGGAGGTGAAACAATGTCTGTACCAAGGGAAGAATCTGCTGTATCCTCAGATATAATAAATTAGATTTCTACATGAGATAAATGTTCATTAAATGAAAATGATGCACAACTTTCTCCATTTTCCCCCTCACTGGCACTACAGAATAGAACACAAATGCACCTTCAGAAACAAAATTAATATATTCAAATAAGGGTTTTGCATCTTGAAAACAAGCCCTAAATATCCTTTAAAATACATTCAATCTCTTTTTAAGCTATCAGGAAGGAACATTCAATTTGCTAGCCAACTAACCGAGCAAAAAAGAATTTACATATAAATTTTTTAACAATGTGTTTGGAAATTAAATCTGGGTTGTGTTGACCTCTGTGCCTGCACTAAGCCCAGGGACCAGCTCTACTTTTCACTGTCACCACCCAGAAAAAAGGGGCTTTTGGCAAAGCTTTTCAAAACTGTGCCTAGAAGTTGAAAAATAAAATTTTAGTTGTTTGCCTTGCAGTTCGCCCCGCAGAATATTGATAATAATGTTTTATCTAAGATAGTTATAATTGGTTTCTTTCAGGAAGCCACATTATAATCACATTAGGACACTTCAGGGCATCTGCCCTAACAATGGCAGGTCCTGCTGGGTCTTATTACTTAAATGTTCTCGCTGTGGCTCTCCCTGCTGCCTCCTCATTTATCTTTTCTGGGCAGAGATTGATCCCAGCTTTCCCCAAGTTGTATTTATTTTACTAAGCAGAGCATTGATCGATGCCATATGAGCTGAGACAACCAAACTCATTTTTCTAATGAGAGATTTTCCCAAAAAACCCTGGTGAAATTTATTTATTTGGACCATACCTTACAGTTAATTACTCCATGCAGAGAGCAAGATAATAACCAAAGGATCAAACGAGGAGAATTGTTTAACCCATTTGGCCAGGCTCCGCTGGAAAATTTGGGTATTACTGGGAGGTTAATGGGAGTCCAGGCTCATGGACTGCTCATCCCAGACATGTCCAGTTGGGCTGGCCTGAGACTGCTGCAAGACCTATTGAGCTACTGGGAGAAAAATATTTGGGAATATAGGATTAAATAACATGGATAGAGACCAGCCACTGCTTTCTGTGGCAGCACTAGGGTGAGTAGATGTGAATGTGCTGATGTGAGAAGAGGCATTAAACTCTTCTCACTGAAATAGAGACACTCTCCACAGTAAGAGGGTATGAAAAAGCAGCCAGGAGCCTCCAAAGTGCTCCAGCCAGGTTTTTGACACTATTTTAGAACAGAAATGATATTAACTTAACCAGTTTGCTTAAGGTTATTTCAAGGCAGAAAGCAGCCAAACACAGTAAAGTGTGTAGAGCTTTGAAGTTGTTTTAATACTTGAAATTAAAGAAATTCCTCAGTCAACCAAGGCCACTCTGGGTCACATTCTCCATCCCACCATTCCTGAGTGGGAATTCTCCTGGAGCACAGCCCAGGGCCTGCAGCAGTACCCCAGGGGAGCACTCATCTGCATTCTCTGGTCTCCAGTAAAAGGTGAACTTACCTTTACTATCAGTGCCAGCACTAAAATCCTCCCTCTCCTCCAGCTTCTGGCTTTTACAAAAATGGCAGGAATTCAATCTCTCCGTGATCTCCATCTCTTTGTTAAATTTCATTATAAATACTTCATGGCCTAAAAACCCATTAGTACAGATACCTGGAGAGGCAAACAGACACAAGTGTGCAATCACATATATACATGTATATATAGAAAGAGTTTATATCTGTAGCTCATACATCTCTAAAAATAAATTTCACCTTGGCCACATTAGCAATTTTTTTCCTACTTCTCCAGCAACACTGGAAAGTAAAACCCTCACTAGCAGCAAGTGCAATCAAAGCTAATTTTGTCTCAGGCTCACCCTCCAAATGACAAAGCACAAAGCCTGCATTCTGTACAGGTGAAGCACCAGCAGCTTGGAAATGACGTGTTCAGGTAATGAGTGAATTCCCTCCTGCTCTGTTCATTCAGCGTGGCCTAAATGAGCTCTGTGCCTCCCTTGCACCCCGAGCCAGGGGCACACGCATCAAACACACAGCAGGGTGTAGAAACCCGTAGAAAAAGGGGTAGAAATTAATTCCTGGTGTTCCACCAGGGTGGTACCACTCTTCTGGGGCTGTAATCCAATCCAAACTGCAGGGCTCTCAGAGCTGAAAAGGGGGAGAAACATCCTAATGTGGGATAAGCAATATTGCAAAACATCCTAATGGGGGATAAACAGAAGCGCTCTGAGGATCTTCCACGGAGCAATTAAAATGGAAACCACACATTAATGCCATTAATGGCATTTTATCCGAGAGTTTTCTTCATATTGCAGCATCCAAGGGCTCGAGTTCCACATTAATATCTGTTTTATGGTTCCCTCTGCCCCAGAACGAGGCGTAATTTCGTTATCAACTCCAGACATCCCCATTTGAGATGGATTTTTGGTGTTTACAATGCTTTTCAAAACAGAACTAATGAACTGTGTGTTTTAAAGGATTCTGGGGGGTTTGTGGGCAGGCCTGGTATTAGAGATAGAAAGGAAATGGCAGCAATAAAGTTCAAACGATGCCTGGTGTACAAATAAAAGTTGCAAGCAGCAAGGGCTGTATCTTTGCATAATCGTGAGTCATCTGAGTTCTCTGTGAGCAGGGAGGGGAAGTCATGAAGTGCTGCTTCACGAGAGAAAGGGAGAAGTTCTCCATGCTGGGATCATGCCTGTCACCAGTTCCTTGTATCTAAAACCCAGCATCAGAGTGAATCAGAGCTCCCCACTAAAGAAAGGACATGTTCAGCATCTCATCCAGAAATTATACCCTCAAATTCAACACGCGCATTAAAAAAAAAAAGAGAAAAATTGCAAATATTCACCAGTTTCTAACAATTTTTTGTCCTAGAAATTCTACTTGAGTCTGATTTGTTCCATCTCTGGTTATTTTTTGTGTTTATCCTTCCTCCTTGTTTGGCTGAGCCGGCTCCTGCAGCCTCAGCTCTTTGCCTGCTGCTCCTTTGCTCAGACACGTTGCCCAGATTTGATCGCAGCTAAGAACAGAGATCCCGCTCACATTTCTACTCCTGTTCACTCCCAGGTCTCTCTTTACCTCAGCTTTTCACATCTCCACAGCCTGTATATCTGTGGAGATACCTGTGACAACTCCATGTGTCTCTCAGCTATTTCGTGCTTGGACTTATTTTGTTTTCTCCTCTCTGGAGCATCCAAATATCTTCTTTCACACAACTATTTCACTGCTAGTTCTTACACTGCTTACATCCTTTTGCAGTTCTAATTACTTTTTAACTGCAGAAACATTCTGCACAGCTTCCTCAAAAAGTTTTTTCTGCATTTGACGTGCACAACAATATTTGGGCAGATTAGACTTTTATTGGAGCAAAACAATCCGTAGCACCCGGATGCAGGCTGTAAATGCACACCAGCGAGGAACACGTACATTAAAACCAAGCAAATTAGAGAAACTTACAGATATTCTGGGAAAATCCTGACCTTGAACTGTCTGTGGCTGGTGAGTGCTGTAACGAGGCTGTAAAGCTCCGGCATGTGCTGTATCACAGCATGTTCTGTTATCAGCACCTTTGGAGATGACAGGGAGAAACATATTTTTGCAGGATCAGTTCAGTCAGCCTAAACCAGACACTTAAAATAGGTCAAGGAATTGTAAGTTGCAGCACTTAGTAGTCATTAATTTCAGTGATCAGCTCAAATGCAGATGTCTGCGCTGTCAGTGGAGGAAGTTTGGCGAGACAGAGCCTTACTCAGTGGGATTTCCCTCCTAGGAGCTCTTCCCTCTTTTCAGCTCATCCACTAACAAGCACTTGTCCTTGGCTTTATGGCAGAAATCCTTAGCAAGACACACCAAAATTGCTATTTCTGCACCAAATCAGAAGAGAGATGGCGAGGCCAGGGGGATCCCTCATAGATTTTTGCAGGAAAACCCTCTGTGCATGACCCCTTTTTGATCCTCAAGGTTATATCCCAGATCCTGCACCTGGACAGAAGGTTATGTAAAACCTTGTCCCTCCACCCTGTGCTTCAGCCAATTTGATCATCTTCAAAGCAGGTTCAATTCTGCCTGCACAATCACATCCTTGTCCCGGTGGCATCTGTGTCACACTTTGTTTTAACATGTGGCAGGCTGATTTTAACTCCACTAGCAACTGTGAACACGCTCAGAATGATGTTCTGAAGCGTGCTGGGTCTATTTTGCCAGTAATGGATGAGCTGTTTCCAGAGGAAATCATTCTCCAGGTTCAGGTGTTTTCCCTGCTTGCTTAGCTCCATAAATTCTCCCCGGTGGGCAAAGTCCTCAGAGGTCACTGTCTGTGTGTAGATAGCCTAAAATTGCTCCAAGATCTGCTTGTCTGACATCTCTGCAGTGGGGCATTCTCCTCCAGGTGAGGCGAGGCCTCATTATCCCCATCATTATTCTAAGTAAGGCAATTTAGCGATGCTTTCCCATCTGGAGCTCTCTTTCCCGGCTAAAATGTGAAATCGAGTCTGAGACAGGATAATTTTATCAGACTGGGGAGAGTTCTAGGAGTACTTGTGGGAGTTTTCTCCTCAGGAAGGATTTAACGTGAGGAACTGCTCCTGTTGTGTTGCTGAGGTGGGTTCTCCAAGGTGAGGAACCTGCAGTTTCACAAATTGATTTTATTTTGTGTATGCAGGGATCCAAATTGGAAGTACAGGAGAAGCCGTGGAGTCTCCAAAGGGACAGCCAGGAAAATCTGTGTGGGAAGGGCCAATTACCAACATCCAGGCCAGGGATGCTGTTAGAGACAGGAAGTTGTAAATCCACACTGGGATCCCTCCACAGAAACACTTCCACCACAGAGCACTGATTTGTAGTATTTTAAAGCTGCTGTCTCTGTATATTCTTTAATCCTCTTGCTCCAAAGGAGATTATAATTAGGTGTATCCCAATGTTCCCAACCCAGCCAGGTGTATCCCAACCCCAGGAGCAGAGGAAGACTCTGCTGTAAGGCTCTCTGAGCCTGCACGGGGCACACAGAGGTGAGAGGAGAAGCAAAAGGAGAGAAATCAGGATCTGACTCTGTCCAGGTCCTGAATAAATCTGGGATCCAGACACAATCCAGACTAATTAATTGCCCTCCACAGCTCCCTTAGTCTCTGTTGGCTTTAAGCACTTTTCTCTTAAAATTCTTGCCCAAAGCCTGTTTTGGCATGATT
The DNA here is from genome assembly GCA_013397975.1 of Machaerirhynchus nigripectus. Taxonomy (NCBI): domain Eukaryota; kingdom Metazoa; phylum Chordata; class Aves; order Passeriformes; family Dicruridae; genus Machaerirhynchus; species Machaerirhynchus nigripectus. The sequence goes on along the minus strand of VZRQ01007605.1, from coordinate 72,133 downwards.
CTTAATGCTGGCTTTCTCCTTTGGAAAATCCTGGCATTCAGTTTGTGCTGGAAACCCTGCACTGAATAAAACCCCCGGGAGACAAAAAGAAGGAGTGGGTGGCAAAACACCCTTTTGTTTTGAAAGAACTTGCCCTGGATTTAGCAGGGTTTCTGCTCCCACTTTTCAGAGGTTACAGGGACTGGCCTAGGTTTCGTGGGAGCCTGGGAAAAGCATTTTCCTTGGGGAGCCTTTAGCTAGGAAAACTCTCCTTGGATATCACCCTGACCTCAAAACACAAAATCCTCATAACCATGTATTTATAAACTAAAATAAACAAACTGAAACAAACATCTTAAAGAAAGACTTTCAACTTATATGTGTTTATATCTCCACGGAGTGTTACAATTTCTATCATTATTTTTAAACAGCCTGAGTGGCTTCAGAAGGAACTTCTGGACTCAGGATATTTTAAGTTCCTCCTGTTTACATGATGCTTGGGTTATTTCTTGTGCCAGACTTTCAGGAATATGATTTTTTTCTAGGGACATTTCATGTATTAAAATTCTCAAAAGGAGGAGTAAATAACTTGCTGCAAAAAAAAAAAAAAAGCCTGAAAATAAAAATACAAACAAAATATACAGCTGGAACCATAAATACCTGAAGGAAGGGAGAAGCAACAGAAAAATGAAGATGTCCAATGTGATAAATATCATTCAGTATTACCCATGGTGTTCTCCATGCACACATCACTTCAAGTGCCTTTTGACTTTAATGTTTTTTTACAGAGGTTTGCTTGTGATTATTGCCAGTCTCCCCATACATTCCCGTGCCTGCACATTTGGTTCTTCTGTGATGGTGCTGCATTAGGTCATTTACTGTCCCCAGTTCAGAAACCAGCCCCTCACGGGGCTGAGGGGAAGTGCACAGCCCTGAGACAGAAACCTGGCACAGCTCAGAGACAGCTTGTTAGGGCTTTGTCCAAAACAGACTTGTCTGACTTATTGCAGATTAAAGGAGCCCTAATGGGGGCTGGTTGCTGTGTTTACTTGAGGAATACGTTTGATAACGTTGTGGTTACAAAAACGGACACTTTGGCTTAGCTGACCTGTCCTGATTTAATTATTTTACTGTGCAGAGCCTTTGCTGTGCAGCCAGGTGTCCTCAGCAATCAGTGTCAAGGCAGGGCAGGTTCCACGTTCCTGATGGCCTCCCTGGCATCAGATGTGCCCCTGGGTCAGAGTGACCTCTGTGCCTCCATCCATGCATGTGCAGAGTCTGGGATGCTCTGCCTGCACTTCCCAAAGCCGTCCTCAGCACGCGGGATGAGCCAGGGCTGCCTCGGCTCCTGAGGATTGCCTGGAGGTCTGTACAGATGGAAGGATGAGCTAAAGCTTCATTCCTTCACTGGAGGATGGGTAAAGCTTTGGAGGAGTCTCCCCAGGGCAGAGGTGGAGTCACCATCCCTGGAAGTGCTAAAAGACGAGTCAGTCACAGATCAGGGAATATTCTGAGTTGAAAGGGACCCACCAGGATCATCAAATCCATCTCTTAAGAGAATGGCCCATTGAGCTGAGTATTTTGGTGATATGGTTTAGTGGGCAGGGGGGATTCAGGCCAAGGTTGGGCTTGATGATCTGGGAGGCCTTTTCCAACCATAATGATTGGATGATTCTGTGGTTGATGCTTTTGTGCAAGCTTGGGGTGTGCCTGGGCTGGAGCTTGTGGGGAGGAGAGCTGGAAATGATAGGAGGGAGGGACAGGGCTGGATTTGCTGGGCGCTGCCCTTCGTGGAGCTCTGCGTCCTCCTGGCTGCATGAGAGAGAGCCAGAGCCAGCAGATCCTTGCTGAATGTACCCAAAATCCGCCCAAAACTGGGGCAAACCAGCAGCTGAATCCTGTCCTGCCCCAGGACTCACGCACAGGTTCAGGCTTTCAGAGAATAATGGAATCATGGAATGGTTTGGGTTGGAAGGGACCTTAAAACTCATCTTCTTCCACCCCTGCCATAGACCATGGACCTTCCACAGACCAGGAACTCAGCTTCTCTCTTATCTCCTTCAAATGCTTCTTAGTTATGTAATACTGTTGCTGGTGGCAAGATTTTTTGGCACAACATTTCTATTTGCAAGGTACGGGTGGCCTTTGAGGGAATAAGACCCATGAGATTTGAAGATTCCCTTTTTTTCTGCTCAGTTTTTAGTTTATGTTATTTTGCAGGAGGTCCCGGTGGTACCCCAGCGTTCTTAATCTACCAACTGCAGGTCCTTTAAAACAGAGGGGCTTAAGTCTTGTCATTTAATTTAGTCCAGATTTGAAAGTTTTTCAGGATACCCTTTTAATTCATTTCTAATTCCTTTATACATTTTTAATTACATTATTAGAGTGCTTGTGTTGAAATTCACCTGGAGTGCTGCACAGAGATAATTAGCTGAAGTAGAAGGAAAAAGCCTATTGTGTTTGGGGCTGTTGAGGATTACTGGAATTCAAAATACTCTGGCTTTTCAACTTCAAGATTGTGCACTAATATGGTCCAAATGCAAATCTGCAAACACAACATTAACCTGGCAAGTGTGAATGGGAAAGAACAAAAAGCCAAGCAAACACCCACTTTCCCTGGGAATCCTTGAGATTGCTCATTATTAGACCTGAAGCAGTAATGACACTCTATCTGAATCTAGATTAAAAAATTTAATTGCTGGCTCACTATAAAAATAAAAATAGAAAGAAAAGGATAAAGCAAACAGGAAAAGAGGTTTTTACAGAGCTGGAATTAATTGAAACACAGTGAATCCCCAAATCCTGCAGTGTAGAACTTATTCTAACAGCCCTAGCAGTCATTTCCCACTCCAGCTCCAGAGCACAGGTGAGTAAACCCTGGCAATGGCAACAATTCCAGACACATTCGTATTTCAAACAGTCAGAGCTAATTTGTTCTTCATTTACATTTGAAATTGAAAACAATAATGTTACATTTATGCTGTGGACCTGTAAATGTTAATTTTACTGGTTTGTGTCTCTGAACTTTAGGGGGTCTCTTACTGAGCAGTGGAAGACAAGTTTGGTTTCTTCTGGTTCACCCAAGACCAAATTGTTGCTTGGAAGAGCTCAATTTATTTTCAGTTCTTTGCTCCCCTGATGACCATGCCTCCTAATTGGTATTAGCTCAGAGTTCAGAACCTCACTGCTCACCAGAGAGGAGTAAAGTACAAATCATGCTCTAGAATGGACTTCAGAGGGAGGTTTGGAGATTATCTTGCTCAAAGCTGATATTGGGCCCAGTTAGGAACTTTAATACCACTTTGCTTCCCTGGGAAAACCGTGGATTTCACTGCAGCCTGGAGCACGGGCTGCTCCAAACCTGGCAGCATGAAACCCTGCTCAGTTCCTGGTGGGTTGAGAGATATGATAAATATAAGCAGATGTTTTTTTTTAGAAACTCCAGGGCTCACTGATCTCTTAAGGAAAGAAAAGAAAAAAGGAAGAAAAAGACTAGAATCGTGTTGGCTGTGTTTTATACGAGCCCTCAAATGCTGCGGGGAGGAAACGGGAGCAAAACAATACCTGGAATGGAAGATATGGAAATTTTAAAATCCCAAGTGCCTTGTTATTTGTTTATATCCTAGGGCACTTCCAAAAAAATTTAAAAATCGGTGAAATTAGGTGAAATAGTAGACTAAATCCAAAGAGATGCAGAAGAGATATTTGGAATAGAAGGTTTTGAAGTGTGGACTTTTCACAGCAATTTAGAAAATTGAGTTTTTCTAATCAGACCTAAACACTGAGATTTAAGGATTAAGCAGAGATATTCTTCAGAATTACTGTTCAGGCATTTGTTGGGCCCTCAGTGTTCAGTGAGGCTTCAGCACAGACCTTGTTTGTGGTGCAATATTAGTGATGAGGCTTGTTTGAGGTAACTCAGCAACAGAGGTTCTCAGAATTGAAGACAAGGTCCTAATTTTCCGATGAAAAAAAACACTTTGATCATGAATTTGAGACTGGCAATTGCTTTCCTTTATATATTTCCCTTGAACCTGGATTTCTTCTCTATGGTTTTACCATCCATGCTCGTAAAACAGTTCTGGAGGAGAATTTAGGTGAAAGATGATCCCCCTCTGCTACCATGCACTGCTCAAGGACAAAGATCAAGCCTGGCAGAAGAGGAAATTCCCTTCTCTCCAGAGGATGTGACTACCTGTATCCCACACAAGGATCTCAAAACTGAATCTTCCTTTGGGCACCAAGATATCAAGGAATCCTTGGAGACTGCCCACATTCCAAATTCAGTATTTGTTTTATCTAACAGTCAAAAAAAGGCCAAAGGTCCATTTAGAGATGACCAGCACTCTGTGATTAAAGCCCATCAGTTCCTAAATCAAATGCTAAAAATTTTTGTGGGTAACATAAACTTCCTTTGTCTTTTGACCATGCCACTCACAGGACTCTTAATCTCACGTCATTTAAATCAAGTGAAGAATTTGTCCAGCCCATGGCTGCAAGGTGGAGCTCACGGAAGGACAATTAAAAGGTACCTTCAAGGTTCCTCCTGTGTGGGGAACTTGACAGGTCCTTGTTTGAGGCTTTCTGCTGGAGCATCCAGCTGCAACTGTCTGCCCTGATGGACTTTCATGAAGAAAAGAAAGCTAAATCCTGTTTTCTATCTTCATTTTTTCCTTGAGGTGGCTTGCTTCAGCTGTGCAGCAAAATGTCATTTGCAAGGACATTACAGATTTGCAGAGCAGAGAAAAACCCCTTTGAGGGGGGGATGAAGGAACACAACGGGGATGGGGGGCAATGTCCAGTTCCTGAAGGCCCCATTAGTTTCTAATGGCCTCGTCTTTCTGAAGGGAAGGGATAGAGGGTGCTCCTGTGGAAGCTGGGGAATTCCAGGGACCTTTTTCAGTCTGTGCATGACAAATGCTGCAAGCCAGAAAACCCAGGCTGTGTTTGTCACCGCTGCAGTAACGAGTAGCAGTAAATTTGAATTGCTGGCACGGGCCTGATTCAGAACCTTTTAATGCCTTTACACGACCTGCCTGTACAGACAGCTGGAAAAGGGAGTTGCTTTTCCTTGATCTATGTTCTTTTTGAGCATTCTGAGTCTAGTTTTTATATTTGTGGTGAGCCAAAATGTCAGAATTTCAGCTCTCCATCAGACGGGTCATCAATAAATCATAACGATCTAACAAGCTCGCAGCTGTGCTTGTAAAAACTTCTAACCCCAGCAACTCACACTTGTTGCGTGTCCAAAGTATTTTAATCCCTTGGGGGCAAGAGAAAATCATCTCTGCAAAAGTCTGATTAGAGCTGGAGCCTCTCACCGTCCTTCCTCAAGAGATCTGCGTAAATCAAGGTTCTCAGGGCATTTCTGCATGGTCAGCCCACTCCTTTTATTTTGCACACCATTATTTAATTTTCAAAATCACTCCCATCGCTTTGGGTGACTACATGTGGCTTTCCTGGGCTGTTCTTCGTGTTTTTCTGGCCCTGACCTGCCTGGAGCACTGTTCTGACCTCACGGAGAGCCATGTACATGTGGATCAGCTTTGGAGCATTCCCAAGCCTCCGCTCCCAACTTCAAACAACAGCTCGAACTTCCAGCTCAGAAGTTTTTAGCTTTGGGTGCTGGCCAAAAACGATGCTGTCAAGCTGAAAGAAACCATCTGCTATTGTATTTACCATTTTTTTGGCTCTCTATAACTCTCTGGTTTGGAGGCAAGTCCTTCAGCACAGTCCTTGAATGCTAAGTCTTGGATGGAAGGGACAATATCGTCACAAACCATCAATTTAACTGAGCTCAGAGAAAGTAAAATAACAGAACACCTCCAGAGCCACCTGTGAGATCCTGGGCCTGTTGCACACAGAGGTGGCTGCACAGCCTTGGTTCCCCCAGACTTGGAAGGAAAATTGTTTTTGTGATGACAACGGAGACACAAGCACGGATTTAGAGCTTTTCTTCCTTATCAAAATGTCATCAATCAATGCTTCCTTAACCAGATAAAAACACTTCCAATGTTTATCAACTTGGTTGAAAGCTGGATCGCAGCTGCAAGATTTCTTCAGAATGGGAACATTTCCACCAAAGAGAGCACGGGAAATACTGTTATCATGGTGTTTTGGCGTGGTTTTTCCTCTTTTCAGGTGGTGTCAGAAAGCGAAAACACAAATAAAGGGTGATGATGATGCTACTGAGCAACCTGCTGTAGCTGAAGGGGCTCCTTGCAGGGGGGTTGGACTTGAGGGACATAAAGGTCCCTTCCAACCCAAACTGTTCTATAAAAAAAAGCACAGCGTGCTCTTGTAAACAGTCCCTCTTCACTACACGTTCTTGAAAAAGTCCAGAACAGCTTCCATGGCCGAAAAACCATGACCCAAACTCCTCAGCTTTTCATGAACATGAGGCTGGAGTGAAATGATACCCTAGGAAGTGAAAAACTTATTTTATTCGGACGAATCACCTGGCTATCAGTTTTTGCCAGGGTTGACAGAAGGGTGAGAACAGCAGACGCAAGTTGGTGACTCTGGAAAATCCAAATAATAATCAAAATCCACGAGAAGTAAGAGTGTATTAAGTAATATACTCCACCAGACTTTGGAGCATGCCACTGTCTAATCTCCACGAAAATAAAACATCAGTATTTATCTGTCAACGCTGCTTAACCCACAGTCAGCACCCTCAGAAATGGGCCCACATGAAATAAAGTCTGGCACAAGCCCAGAGGCTGCTTTCCATCCTGCGCTCCTCAAAACCTTGTGGAGTGACATATGATTGAATTTTGCAGCAGAAACCACTGCTGTCCAAGCACTGAGATTTAAACAGACATATTTATGTGGTATTCCTCATCTGGCCCATCAGCTAATTAATTTTCCTTTTTTTTTTTTTTTTTCTATTTTAGAAGAGTGTTATAAAACTTTGGGGAATACTGATGGACTTGTCCTGGTGTTTTTTATCCACTGACTCCTCTGTGCTTTAAGGAATCTTTTGGCTAAACAATGCAAGAGAATGGAGGCTTTGGAACTTCCAATCCTCTTCATGTCAGGAGATTATCCACGAAGCACAGAAATTATTTCGAACCCAAATATTGTCTCTAAGTGTAATAGAAGAGAAGCCAGAGCCCTTTGGCATCTCTGGCACTCACCAGCATTGGGCTGGAGACTGCAGGTCCCGCCACACGATTCTGACAAACCTGATTACTGAAAAATGATCAAATCTTTCCATGTCACTTGCAGCAGAGCAATCAAATGTGAGCCTACAACAGCTTATCTGGCAAATCCTATTTCTCGCCCTTATTATCAAAGGATAAACTGCTAAAAGAAAGCCCACCCACTTTTTTTTTTTTTCTGCTTGCTCTGGGTTTTTAGGATGTGCAGTTTATCTATATTATCTTTATTATACATTTAGAGAGATAATTTACGAGAGTGTGGAGGGACAGGACAAGGGGTGATGGTATTAAACTGAGAGAACAGGTTTAGATTGGATATCAGGAAGAAATCATTACCCATGAGGATTGTGAGGCCCTGGCACAGGGTGCCCAGAGCAGCTGTGGCTGCCCCTGGATCCCTGGCAGTGCCCAAGGCCAGGCTGGACATTGGGGCTTGGAGCAGCCTGGGACAGTGGGAGGTGTCCCTGCCCATGGCAGGGGTGGCACTGGATGGGCTTTAAGGTCCCTTCCAACCCAAACCATTCTAGGATTATCTGAAATAAGCATGACTGGGGAGCAAAAGGGAAAGGAGCACTTTGAAATACAAGATTTAAAAAAACTACTTAGCAAAACTTAGAACTACCTAAATTGAAGTTCAGTGTCTGCTGTTTCCACCTTAGGGCCCTTCCTCCTTCTACAATTCCAGCCCCATCTGTGCCTCCTCTGGAATCTGTGAATTTGATGAAGGACCCGTGTTTAAAGCAAAGCTTCACCATTTGCTATCAATAAATCCCACAGGTAATGGTGAGTCAGGGCTGTGCCACGGCACCACAACCCCTGCAAACGCCGTTAAATGGGTGGCGAATGTTGTGTGAGGTGTTGGGAGTCACACAGGCTCACTTTGCCTCAGCACTCACTGTTTTAGGGCTGGGGCTGGAGGTGTGAGAGCAGTGTTTCATTAAGACAAATGTGCACGGAAACAACTTTTAAATGACCGGTGTTCAGGAAACCTGCTCGGAGAGAGAAAGAGGGATTGGCCAGTGACGAGATGCGTTTGTGTACTCAGGCTAATCCAGAAGAAGGATACAACTGCTAGAAAAAGGCAGAGATAAAAGCAAACAAACCCAAACAGTGATTCTATTCAGGATCTTCCCTATAAACAGTCCTAGGTACATTTTCAAAGTTATTATGAGAAACACTGGATTATTGGACGGTAAAGACACAACACAGCTGCACTTTTTCTTGTTGCTAACCGTCCTTTAGCACCAAAAAAAGCTGAATCTTTGTCTGTTCTTTGTTTTGTGAAATGAGGTAAAGGAAATGCTGGAAATTTCACCTCAGGAAAACATTTTCCATTCTCTAACCATGTTAGTTTTATCCCCAAACACTGTTCTACACACAGATTGGTAAATCGTATCCATTGCTTATGCAAGGCACAAAATATCCCCCACGCTGCACTCAGCAGATCAACGCTGCAGTGATTGTTTTATTAACATTAAAATCAAATTATTAATGAACAGTATCAGCAGCTTCGTTATGCTAATAATGATTAATTGCACTTCTATTTTGGAAAACAGCCGACCTCCAGCAATGGATGAGAATAACATTTGGTGCTGGCGTCTCTCCTGCAAAGCTTACAAATAATTTGGTATAGCAGCTAATTATCTGACAAAGCCAATCAGTCATTAATCTCTTAGGAGATTCCATGAGACCATCCTTTTAGAGAAGTCAATCACTATTAATTTTTTATTTGCTGTTTTTCACCGGACAGACTCTCTGATGTCAGCACTCAAAATCTGGGCGTGCTAAATCAGGAGCTCTCCTCAGTCTGCTCGATTAACTCCAGTGGAGCTGCACCATTTTTATGGAATCCAAACATTTCTAAAGTTCTGAAATTCTTAAAGGGAAGTGTGTACACAAATTCATTCCAAAGATAATATACGTTTTATGGTAATGCTTAGTACACAATCAAGTGGGTTTCAGGCCAAATACCAGAAATTTAGTTTGGATTCTGAGATACACAGAGAGAGTCAAAATAAGAGTTCTTAAACACTCATCATGGAATTGGTCCATAAAGCAGTGGAGAAAACTTCACAAAAACTGTTCCTATTCTCAGAAGAACACTTCCATATTAATTTTCCTTCCAAAATAGGTCACTCTTTGTTATTAAATAACTATGGCTTGCTTGATTTCTTTTTTTAGAGGAAAACTACAAGGCTGACGTGAAACTTGGGAGGTATTTTTGACTGGAATGTGCTTTTAAATGAGACCTACTTCTACTCCTTCTGGTTCTATTCTATTTCTTGCACCGGTTCCTCTTGTTGAACTTTCAAATTCAGGAGGAGATTATGCCCTCATTTATTCCCTCTTGCTCTGGGTTGGTTGCAGAGCCTCCTTTTCCCCAACTCATCATTCTCATCACTTTTTCAAAAGGAGGTGGGATGAAAGGGGTGTATTTATGGAATCCTTTGTGAATTATTATATATTTTTTGAAACATGTGGAATATGGGATCAGAACCACAGGTGCACACCTGCAGGCAAATTGAGGAGCAGGAGAAGGAAAACAAGGTCAGCAAGTGGACAACTACAAGATTTTACAGCATCTCGAGGGCGGGGGTTGTTTTTTACCCAATAAAGATGCAAGAAATGACCAAAACATTGAGTTGAATGCAGTGAAACATAAAAACTCACTGATTTTATACGTGAATGCATCAAAAGAGGCTTGGATGGAGGTTATCCAGGCTGGGGGTGCTCTCCAAGGGCCCTGCAGGAGATGCTCAACCTCCAGGCCATATGCAGATCCCGAATTTCAGCTCCTCCAATGACCACGGGCACGGTGACCCACTGGGAACACCCCTTTGTCCCTTTCCCTACAGATGCACCCCACAGATGATGCCCCTGCTCCATCACAGGTGTTTGGAGATGGGGAATTAATTACCACGGGCAGCTGGTCCCTCTCCTGCACCCCAGAGCCCGAGGACATCTCTGAAAAGATGGCACCCACGGAAACCACGGAGCTCCAGAGTTTTATAGCCCACATTTCTGACAAAGTGGTGGCAAAGTGTTTCCCATATCTCTTTTAAAAGTAGCAATTATGGTATCTCCTGCGTTTTAGCTTGCAATAAAACACCTGATTGCAGAAGTTTTTGGGAAATGTCTACACACAGCAATTGCCACTCGGTGTTTTTGGCCTCATAAACCCTGTTCCCGTTCACTCTGTTTTGCATAACTGCAGGCCAATTAATTTTCCTTTAAATGAACTTACCTGAGCAGGAGCACACAACCCCCAAGGGAGTAATGCATTGCTTGCCTTCCTCGTTTGCTTCCCCACATGAGCTGCAGGCACTTTGGCTACCCAATACAGCTGTAAATGTCCCAAGCTGTTTGGGAGGGGTGGGCTGCAGGTGTGATGCAATCCAAAATTTCTCCTAAATGCACTGGGATTGAGCCATGAGGAAGAATCCTTGCGAGTTTGAAAGGGAAGCTCAACCACATTCCCTGCCCATGTCAGGAGGTTGGAACAAGATGATTTTTAAGGTCCCTTCCAACCCCAAACACTCCATGATTTTTTGATATGTTCTTTACCAGAATCCTTCAGGATCTGTATTAATACCAAGTGTTGTGAGGTCACCTTTATTAATAGGGGACACATCAAGATATGAACAAGGACCTGTTTTCTTGTACCTCAGCCATGCAGAGCATCCATATGGTTCCTCTTCTGTGCTTGGTACAACTACACCTGGCCCAAAGTATTTATTGGATGTAGTATCCCAGGAATTATACGGCCCCTGAGACAGCAGAGCTGGTGTTTCTGCCAGGGTAAGTTATGTTACAGCTAAATAATGTTACAGCCCAAAGTTCATTGTGCTACAGGAAGTGTGGGAAAAGGTTTAAAGGGATCTTTGCTTTCCCAAGGGATCTATGTTTCTTCACCTTCCATCCTTGCGGTCTAAAAATGTTATCTCTATTACCTCAACAATCTTTTTTTTCAAGGCTTTGCTGGTTATTGCTGTGTGCTTGTAGGTTTTGGTGGCTTTTTTCCTCGTTGCTGTCTTTTATGTGCGCATGAAAAATAAGTAAAAGCTGTGCAATAAAAGATATTTCATTAATAAAAGCTTTTCAGATCTTTATTAACCACTAGCACCATTAGTCAGGGAGAGGAGAAAATTCCTCACAGCCAGAATTCCCAAGCTGATGCTCTGAGACAGCAAAAAAGGGTAAAAAACTGTTGCAATAAAAAAAAAAAAAAAAAAAAAGGAAAATTCCAAGCTGCTGCCTTCACTGCCTCATGGTTGTGTTACTTACATTTGTCTGATGAAAACAAACCCTTGCTGGAAATGTAAAACAGGAGGATCTGAGGCAGCAGTGCTGGTGCCTGGCCCGCAGCGGAACCATTTCCATCACGCAGATCCCAGTCACTGCCAACACACCCCTCGTATTTTGTGGTTTTCTGACTAACCATGCACTAAAGAACTTCACACAAATGCTTCATTAAGGAACTTTTGATTAGTCACAAACGCTCTACAGCCACCAGGAGATTTGCTGAATATTAAAAACTTTTGCTGTTCCACATTACCATGAAAAAGATTGACATATTTCATAGGAACAAACGATCCCGTCCTTTCCACAGTCATCGTTTTGGAATCTAAAATCCAATACCACACTAAGAAATATCTGTCTAAATTTCCTCCTCTTGGATAAAGTTTTTTTCATCCTCATTATTTATATAAACATGATATTTGTTTCTTGAACACAGGAAGGCACAAAGCCACCTTTCTACTCGTGATCCCTGCTCCAAACTCTGGTTTTGGGCAATTCCTGAAGCTCCGTTGAGGCTGTGCAGCAAAACATCCCCATAAATTTTATTTATATATATTATTTTGCAACTGCCCTGCAAAACAATTTTTCTCTTCACATCTATACTGGAGCTCTTTAGGGTGCAGGGGAATTCCTAAAAGTATTGTGTTCTTTAAAGGAAGAGAGATCTCAAAGGTTGGCTGCTCCATGAGCTAAAGGATGTGCTTTGTAGGAGCTGGTTAACAGGGCAAAATTAATTATAGTTAATCAAACACAAGCATGAATGGCCGTGGTATTTTGGGGATAATAATTCTGAAGAAAATGAGCCCCAGCTTGTCAAAGATTTGGACTCGGACTTCAGCCTCTGGCACAGGATTTGGTTTTGGGTGGACTGAGAGTCTTATGATGATTCTTGTCCTGATAGTTCAAGTGTGAAGTGAAGAACCATAGGAAAAATACTGTGAGGAAAATATTCTGGTGCTCCGAAAGCGAGGATTATATTGAGGTTCAACAGGAGGAAGAGAAACGGTTTTGATAAATTATTCTAAATACTTCAAACAACCCTGCCTTGTAAACAACGATTAAATTATAGTAAGGAAATAAACCAAATATTTGATTTGTCTTGGTAGTTTTCCTAAACAGAGGACTTTAGACATCTCTGGTGGTGCTCTCTGACCCTTTGTACCCAACGGGAAGGACAAAACCAATGCTTCAGTGCCTCAGTGGAGCTGCTGGGGTTGAATACACACATTGGAGACACCTCATTCCTGCAAAAATAGGAGCTGGTTTCCCTCTAACTGGGATAATTGTCTCGAGTCCAGTGGAGACACTCCTCATTCACACACTCGAGACAAAGGAAGCAGTGCCTGCAATAAACTTTGCTTTTTGCCTGAAGATAAAGCAGCCAGTATTACACTTGCAGCAGGAACAGCCACGGCCTCTATCCCATTGATTTTCCATGCTGCTGCAGATCGGGAATATTGCCTGCTCCGGCCCAGCTGGAGGTGCTCAGTGAATTTCCGAGATTTAAATATTTATTGCTCTTTCAGTAATTTCTCAAAGTTTCCCTGAGTTTTTCAACTTTTCTGATCTCCACCTATGGGGAGGAAAACTTTTAAAGCTGCCAAAAGCCAAAGTATGTTTAGAGAGGGCGCCATGTATTGATTATTGCCAAATCTCCATGGACTAAGACACTGTTATTGTCAGCACTTTTATTGCTGCCACTGCTTTTTCTTTTTTTCCCTTTAATGGTTACAAGTGACTCTAATATATTTTAGACCAAACTCTTCTACCAGCTGGAAGTCACTGAGAACTTTTCATGAGAACCATATCCCAGCTTCAAGAGGCAGAAAAATGAATATTTCTGTTGTGTCTCTGTTTCTATCACCCATTGCAGAGAAGAAGAAATGCTATTTCGGTTTGTTTTGACAAGGAAAGAGAATAATCTTGTTCTTCTCTTGATCTCGCTACCCCCTCACAGGTTACAGTTATCTCATATGTAATGTAAAAATCTTATAGAATGAAATGCGTGAAGGGGAGACAGGAACAGATCTCAGGACGCGTGGAAACATGAATTTATCAGGGGAACTGGGCATGGGAAACACAGGGATAATTTGGGAAGGACGAGGATTCTGCCCACCTGGAAAATGTTACTGAAAGTTCAATTCAATGCACATCTGAAAGGCAAAGCCCTCCTTGTTCTGCTCCCCTCTCTCTGCAGCTTGGGCACCATTTACCCTCTCTAAACCAACCCTGCACAGAGCACAAGTCCAAAAGAGTCATCGGGTCTTGGGCCTGGACCATTCATGGTCCCATGGGGAGCACCAGGAGCAGCTGGGAAAGGGCTCAGGCTGGAGAAAAGGAGGCTCAGGGGGGACCTTGTGGCTCTGCACAAGTCCCTGACAGGAGGGGGCAGCCGGGGGGGTCGGGCTCTGCTCCCAGGGAACAGGGACAGGAGGAGAGGGAATGGCCTCAGGCTGGGCCAGGGGAGGCTCAGGCTGGACATAGGAGGAATTTCCTCATGGAAAATGTGTATAAACATTGGCAGGGGCTGCCCAGGGGGGTTAGGAGTGCCCATCCCTGGAGGTGTCCAAGGAAGGCCTGGAAGTGGCACTCAGCACTCTGGGCTGGGGACAGGGTGGGGATCAGGCACAGGTTGGACTCCATGATCTTGGAGAGCTTTTCCACCCTTAATGACTCTGTTATTCTGTGATCTTCACCGCCAGCAAAGTTTTATTTCTTCATTTATCTTCATGAAACAGCTTTTTATCTCTCCTGCTTTAGTTTATTGAAAAAAAGAAAATCATACCAGAAACGTTCTCCTTTTCTCATGCCATAATTTGGCATAGACCCTGACATTAAGCAGACCTTTTCTTATAGATCCTGATAGCACATTTCTGTTCCCAAACAGACACAGATAACCAAGGCCACTGCTGATGAGAGGCTTATCTGTGGTGTTTCTGTCAGAGAAAGTGCAGTGCAACACAGGTCAAGTAAGCCAGGGTTTGTGTGAGAAAAAGGGAAAATTAATTGCAAAGCCCAGCTTACAACGTCTCCAATAATGGACTCGTTCAGCTCACTGCTCTCTCTGAGGCTGAAATTCAGGAGGCTGGGGCTGGACCTGCTGTGCTCCAGCTGTTTGCACAGCATCCCTCCCTGCAGGCAGGATAAATGGGATTTTCATTCCTTCCGCTCCTCCCTCCGGGTCAGAGCAGGGTGCTCTTGGTGGGGATGGCGTGACAGATCCCACGGGAGCCTCAGCACGCCCGGATTTCCTGCTGCGGTTTGGACGTGCCATTCCTGTGTCTCAGTGACCCTCGCCAAACGCCTTGGGACAGAGGGAGGGCACTGAGGGAATCCCCAGGAGAGGAGCAGGAATGCTGCAGCTGCTTCCCAGTGGCACGTGGAGGGAGCAGGAACCACTCCAGAAATGAGGTGTGAGGAGAACCGAGCTCCACTTGAAAGGACTTAAAGAAAACTTGCAGCTGCTCAAGTTACTGGGTCAGTGGTGACGGAGAGGAGAGCGGCTCCTCAGCTTCATGCCAAGGCAAATCCTTGGAAAACGGGGTGGGAATTACCCAGGTACACACATTACCAGCACTGGAAAATATTTCTTCTCCTCTTCTCTGGTGTTTCCTATTGCTTAAGTAAGGGAAGCATGGAATGAGAGCTGGAGCAGTACAAACGCCAAGGATTTTAAAGCCCATTTATTGACCTTCACCTGCTCTGGGGAGCACCTTTCCAACGCCTCTGCAAAGGCCAAACCTGACATTGTCACCGTGCTCAGCCCTGAAAATAACCCAGATTTTAACCAACTTCCGGGCAAATCTACACTCTTTCATAAATTTTTCACACCCAGAGAGCAGTTACAGAGCCAATACCATGGATCACATCATGAGTGTCCTCACTAAACTCTGCCTAATGCACAGCACAGGCCAGCAGGACAATCCTGAATTTGCTCAGCTGAGTTCTCCTTTCTGCATTTGTTACACACAAACTTTGTACAAATAACATTATTTTCCTTTTTTTTGCCTTTGCTTGTTATTCCCAGCAGCTCTCTTTTAGTGCCATTTTGCCATTTCTCACAAGTTTCTCTGTGCTGTAATTATGCCAGTCTGCTTTCCAAATATACTTTTTTTTGGTGGCACTGAAATAGAAAGGTTGGGACTGCACGAAGAAAGGGGGAATAATTTTCACAGACTTATTTCAGCGACTTCGGGGACTGCACGCGATATTTTTACAGCTTCCCATAGATTTTCCTTCTCCCTCCACTTGCACATATTTGGAAATCACTCAGGCAACACAACCATCCCAGCCTAGGAAAAGAAACTGCTGTGCCTACAGGAGTGGATATTTTACATGAGACAAGTGGTTATTGTCAGCGACACTGGGAATAACTCGCCTGAACATTTCCAGGCTGGCTCCAGCGCTGTATATGCAACACGAGCAGTGATGGAGTAGTTACAACATTTCTCCAGCAGCACAGCTCCCTGCAGACGTCAGCAGGTTTTATCAGGCTCACAGGGAATGTTCCCACTGTTTACTGCACTGAGGAAGGTCTGCCTCCAACAGCTCAGGCCAGATTAGGCTTTTCAAAAGCCCTGATTCTTTAATTTCATATTTTAATGCTTTTTGACTGGTGGGGCTGAAGGGGTTTTTTGGCAAGTTTTTTCTCAGAAGCAAACCAAGAGGTGAAATATTTCCCAGAGACTGCTCGGAAGTCCATAATTTTGGGGCTGAAATGTGCAAACAACATGATTGGGCAACAAAAGAAATGCCATATAAAATAAAACCCCCACGAACTAAGTTTCTAATATTCTGAGCAGACTTTGGAGCTGGTGATATTTAAAGCTAGGAACTCCAGCTCTCTTTAGAGAACCCAGAGAAATCCACTGCAGCTGTCTGCAGCGAGGTGGAGACTCAGAGGTGTCTCCTTCAAAACCTCTGTTCATCAGCATGGGGGGCCAGCTCTCCTGCCTCAGCTGGGAACTCTCCCTCCAGCAAGGTTAGAGAGCAGCACTATAATTCCAGAATAAGATGGAGTGAGGCACAGGATGAGCACAGCATTCCTGATATGTGCAGGACTGCTCGGCACCGAAGGCACGAGGAGGTGCCTCAGATTAAACGGTGGCAAATGGCACAGCCCAGTTAAAATCCTGGCTCAGAACGTGGTGCAGCAAAGGGCTTCAGCTCCAGTCCAGCCCTTCCGTGGGTAGCTCCCAGCACCAGCATAAACCACTTGATTTTAAGAGGGCTTTGCTGCTTAGTTCGCTGTAAAACTAAAGCCAGGGAAAGAGTTTAGCAAAGGCCACCCAGTTCTCCTGGCAGAGGCATCAGCTCTCACGTTCTGTCCCCTCTCTCCACACCCTGGAGCAGGGATGAGGTTCTGCCCCCCGCCAGCGCAGCACCTCTGCCTCTCTCTGAGCCCTCAGCTCATTTGCTGGCCCGAAGGACAGGTCTGTCACTGTGCCAGCCTGGGCAGGAGATGTTTCTGCCAGAGCAGCTTCCCTGTGGTACGTGACCCGGGCACGGCATTTCTGCCATTCCCTCCCATTTCCCGCTCGCCCCCGTCCCAGGATGACTCTCTCATCACTCCTCGGAGCACAGCGGGGACAGAAATCAGATATCTGACTCCATTTCCTTCCAGGCACCTGCTTGAAGCAGGATTAGAGGGATAACAAGCTGAACCTTCCCCTGCCAGGTCTGCAAGAGGAGCTTGCAGGCCAAATATTTTGTCCCACACACGATCCAGGACTGCAGTAATCCTGCTGACGGCAATTTACTCACATGCACAAGATAAAAAATGAGTAAATGAATAAATAAAAATCTGTATTTTGAAGTCATAGCCCAGCAGGTGATCTCCATGGCACACTGGGCTTGGCAGTGTCACACGTCCCTGTTTGTGACATGGGGAGAAGTTCGGATTGTCCCACCACCCACCACTCCTGACACAAATCCTCAGGGGAAGGATGGAACTGCTGAGGTCTCTCTGGTTTGTGAGACCCTTCTGCAGCATCTTCTAGTATGTTATTGACATCATAGAATGGTTTGGGTTGGAAAGGGTCTTAAAGTTCATCTTGTTCTGCCACCTGCCATGGGCATATTCCACTCACTATTCCTGGTTCTCCAAGCCCCTTCCAGCCTGGCCTTGGACACTTCCAGGGATGGGACATGCAGAACTTGATATGTCCTTAGAAGCAGAGGATTCACCCTTTCTAATAATAAGAAACTGCTCAAAAACAAAAGAAACCAATTAGTAATAAAAGGCAGATCTCAAGAGTGTTAAATCCAGATTATCCACCCCAGATGAGGACTGGAGGCAGCTGATGGCAAAAGGTTTTGGTCTCTAACTTCTCAGCTGGAATGGCCTGGCTGCATTGGTGTGGCTGTGTTATAACCCCATTCACAGGCACTGTGTGGAACCACAGGCATAATAAATCCAGGGAAAGAGCTCCCGAAATCGAGAGGGAAGTTCGCACTTCATTGAATTCCGTGTCAGCTTCCATTAAATTCAAAGGACAGGAGAGTCTTCACGGGGTTACTGAGCATCTGTAAACACTTCCAAGCATGCCCCAAGTTACAGGTTTATTTTTCAGTTAAAAAAAATATTTCTTATTACAGAAGTAGGAGAGCAAAGAAGAAAGAGCCAGGAGGCTTCATAAATGAGAAAAGACATCAAAAAAATTGATCTAAATGTTACTATATTTGGGGTGTTATGCAGTTTAGGAACCTCGTTGGATGTGACTAATGTGACTAATGTGACTTATGCCTCTTTTTACCATTCTTGGCAGCACATTTTTGTTCCAGGGTGGCCTCAGAGGCACTTGACATCCTCACATTTCAGGTCTGATGTGCTTCATGTTGAGGCTCTGGGCTAAGGGACACATTCACAGAATCTCAGGATGGTTCAGGTTGGAAGGAACCTCCAGAGACCCCTTGGTCCAACCTTTCTGCTCAAGCAGGACCACCCAGAGCCAGTTGCCAAGGTCAGCTTGGATGGGGCTTTAGGAAACTGGTGACAAGTGAGTGACACCCCTGCCCGTGGCAGTGGGGTTGGAGAGACGATCTTTAAGGTCCCTTCCATCCCAAAATATTCCGTGATTCTATGACTGTGTCCAAACAGCTTTTGAATAATTTCAAGAATGGTGACTCCACAACCTCCTTGGGCAGATGGTTCCAGGGTTTGGCCACCCTCAGAGTAAATCTGTGTTTGGTCACCCTCACAGAAATTTGTGTTTGGTCACCCTCACAGTAAATTTGTGTTTCCAGATGTTCCTGGGTTTCAGGTTTTGCTCTCCCCGTGTCCTGGAGCACCACTGGAACAAACCTGGCTCTGTCACCTTTGTACCGTCCTGTCAGTGATTTACAAACATTAATAACACCACACCTCAGCCCTCCCTTCTCCAGGCTGAGCACCCCCAGCTCTGTTTGGAGACTGCTTCCTCCTCATCAAAAGGCAAACTGTCAGCTCCTCTCCAGGCAGGGCCAGCAGGATCGCTGGGGTTTGTATTAATTAATCACAAATTTGAAATGAGAAAAAAAACCCCTCACTATGATGAGGTTAAAGAGCCCTTGTTCAAATAAAGCTTCTTGCCTAAAGAGCACAGGGAGAAAAGAGGAGAGGAAAGGTGGGTAAATATTTCAGTGATAAACCAAATAAAAAGGCTGTGCCTCTCCCAGCAGAAATAGGAGAGGCAGCTGCTGCAAAAGTGAAGTTGGCACCTCACTCCTTTCTGAATCTTCCTGGGGAAGGTTATGGCCAACAAAGCATTGCAATTCCTGAGCACGTGTGACTTACCACACATTCAGCTCCAGTGATAAATAAGTTCTTAATTGTTCTGGAGTTTGGATGTGCCTGAGTCCAAGCACAACCCATGGATCCACTGCTGAAAGGGCTGGAGCCAGCTCAGCTGCTAAGTTTGGGTTCAGTTTAAAGCCCACAAACCTCAGCTGAAAGGCTTTCAGACTTCAGTCACATTTAGATGGGTTTTCTAGTGCAAAATATTGAAGCAGTTGGCAGCAAAAATATCTACGAGAATGAAATCAGAGGATGACTGAAAATAAAACCATAAAGCTTTCTTAAATCTTGAGGTTTAATTGCTATTGAGAGCTTAAAGGGAAAATGCAAGGGCTGGGGAAAGGGAAAGTTCTTCTAGGCTGAAGCTTTAATCGTTTTAAATTACTTGGAGTGGTAGGAATGGCAGAATGAAGAAAGAATTAAGAAATTGCAGCAGAATTCTGTGTATGAAAACACCCTGGTTGGCAACCTCTGTGGAAAATCACTTTTGTCTTTTCTTCATCACAAAGCAAAACAGTAGAAAAGAATTGATATTTTCAAAATTCCATAGCACTGAATAACAGTCCAGGCAACAGGGAGAGGAAAAGCAAGAAACAGAAAGGAAAGGGTAAAAAACACCTGAGTAACCAAAGCCTACCTGATGCAATTTGCTGTAGGGTTTCAAAAGGAAAATAGATTACTTAGTGGTTAGTGAGAGATATAAATTAATGGGAAAGGAAAATTACGTATGTGTTTTTCTTATGTGAATTTGGATTGAAACAGGAGATTAAAAATGGTCACAATCAGGTGAACTCTGGATTCTGATGCAGAAAAAATTGTATGTGCTCATATTGTGCAGCTTGCTGGATTTTAATAATCTAAATATTGACCAGGATTACTATTGTACACACACACACACACACACAAAGAAAGGTTGAGTGGAGGGAAGGGTTCTTCTCTCTGAAGATTTTCTTGATAAACGAGTTTTTTCCTTTCCTATTGCACATTTCAGGTTCGTCACAAATGCAGGCCTGGAGCTCAGGAGGTGTTTGGTGTGGCTGTTGGAGACGTTGCACCTCAGGCTGGAATCTTTGATGGGACCACGAAGGAAGCAGCAAAAAGTTTTCCTCCACAAAGGAGGTGTGAGAGAAGGAGAACTGCGGCGTCAGCAGCTCTGCGCCCCTGGGGTTGTGCCTGGCAGGTCTGAGATGTGCCATCTGTCAGGACCGAGCTTCTCCCGTGGCTTTCAATCACTCCAGGTCCCAGAAGCAGCTGAGATACCTGGCTGGGGGACCATAAAGTGAAGCCAAGCAGACCCGTCCTGGTTCCCAAAGAGCGCCTGAGAAGTTCCATAACTCAAACAGAAACCTCCTTGGAGCAGAGCACGTATTTATTGCCAACCACTACTCATCCCTTTGTGTTTTATTTTACAAATTCCCCATTACTTGCTTCAGTTGTGCTGGAATGGCCTCCTGTATTTCAAAGTATTTCAGGCTGATCCTGTACTTGGCTTTTCTGTGTCGAGAAATCTTCAGACAATTGAACAATCAGATTACTGAGAGGATGTTAAGTGCCTCGTGATGCAAGGAAGTGTGAGCTATTTAAGAACTAATGTGAAAAATGGCAAATTATATGCTACCAGCTCGGTCTGAAAGGGAAAAAAGGAGGAATAAGTCAATATGATTAGACAGGACTACATTCAATAAGCACAATTTTGCTTTGAAATTGTGCAAGAATTTTGCTCCTTAGCAGATTTTCCTTTGGATTGTAGAAGATACCTGTGCTCTGCAAGACGCATTTTGCTTTTGCAATCCTCATATTTACATGAATAATCTGATTGAAAGGAACTGGATGCACAGAAATGAGAATTGCTTGTTTTTTACAAGGTAGATATGAAAATGGATTCTCCGTATTAAAAACTGCAAAGATTATTTATACAAGAAGTGCCCAATCAATCATTTTCCAAGCAGAAAAGCTGTCAGAAAAGAAAAATGTTGCATTAATGATCGTTCTTTGGCAACTCTGCACAGGTTTCTCTGGAATGAGAAGTTCATTGGAGTGGACAGAGCACAAAGCCATTACTTTAAGCAGCTGGTAAATTTGGCCAAAGGACTAAGGGAGCATTTGCACAGCAAAACGGAGTAAAATTTACTGCAGTGACTGTGTTTTGCTGCATTTTATTGATGGGATTTACCAAGCCCTCAGTTCTGAACTAAATCTGAGGGTAAAAAGGTAAATACCAGCAGAAGAATTCCCACCAACTGAGACACTGGAGCTTTAAACGAGAGTGTGCTTCTTTTGCACAGACTCCGAGAAACCTGACAGTGTCAGAGACTTCCTGGTGGAATAAGAGGCTGTTTGGAATTCTTATGGGATATCCTGGTCACAATAAATTCATTAAATCCACCTTTCAAACACCAAGGTTCTGTTCCAGCTGCCAAACTTTCGCTCCCCAGTCCCAGGAACACCCCCCTTCCATAGCACCATCATTTCTGGATTGTACAGGCAAAAAACTCGAGTTTGTCTTCCTAAAATTCCTCCTCTCTGGGGCAAGTTTAGGTTGCATTGAAAGCGTGAGTCTGGCTTAGAAGGGAGTGGGAAACTGGCAATGCAGAATAAATTCGTGGGTCATGTGCCCATAAAGTGAGAAAAGCTTTATATCAGAAAATACTTTTTATGATATTTACACAAAATACAGCAGAAATTTGTTTTTAATCGAGAGTCCAGTACAGAAATACAATCGATGTTTAATATTGGGAAAAAATCTAAGGGTTTATGGTATTAAAGATGGAGTCAAAAGAATTTGCCAGACTGCCCATATCCATCGAAATTTAAGTCAATGACAAACTATTAGGACATTTTTCATGAAGCCCAAAGGATTGCAAGGAAAATGTAAAAATACTTTTAATTACAGCGTTTTTGTACCATTATCTATATATTTACAGAAGCAGCTGTACCCTTGAGAAAGATGGCAAGTGTTTGCATGAAGGGAGGTGAAGAAGGTCACAAAAAATTGCACATTCCGTGGAAAATGGGGAATATGGGCACTGTAATTAATGGATCAAATTGCCAGGGAATTGTAGAGAGGATCAGAGGGTAAAAAGATAATTAGCAGATCAAAGGGTAAGAAGGCAAGTGTTGAAATAAAGTGGTGGTAATCGAGACAGCTAAAGAGGAATTATTGACCAATAATTGTATTGCTTTGGGCAATGTCTGCTTTGATAGAGCCATTATTAGGGAGGTTTTTAATGCACTAATCTGCTTTTATAAAAGCGGAATTATGAGTGTCAAATGCCATGAATTCACTGGAGAGCTCTGACTGTAACCTGGTTTTTAGGAGCCTGTAACCAATGCCAATGGGAAGGAAAAGGAATTCAGGCTGCAGGGGTTGGACCCGTGGTCCAGGGATCTCCCTTTAAATGGAAAAATAACACAGGGTGGGATTTCCAGGGATTTTGGCATTTTGTTCTTGGATCAACAGAAATTGCAGAGTTTATTCTGCACTGGGGGAAATCCTGGGCTAAAGCCCCCACTGCTCTGAGTTTTATTCCCTTCCCTGCAGGCTGAGTTTTGTCTGAGACCCCTCTTTGCAGTCTGGACTAACAAATCCCAGGCTTGGGAGCTCCTGGAGAGATTTGTCCTCAGCACCCCTCTCTAGAAAGGAATTTTTGGATGTGCTGGTCTTAATATTTGAATTAAGACCTACTCTGAGTGTGGATAAGGATGGGAAATGCCACAGAGGATCAGATTTATGGGACAGTGACACAAATCTGTCGAGAGCCTTGATGGGCAGCAGGTGCTCAGGTGGGCTGAAGGCACTGCCAGGTTGGCAGGGGATCATTTTGGTTTCTGCTCCCATTTTTCAGAGTCCATTTACTCAGAAATAGCAAAAACGTGGAATATGTAAAGGAAGTGACACTTGTAGTTAGCACCTGATGGATTTTCCTCTGCGAAGAGGAGCAGATAAATACAATTTGTTCACATCTTTACTCTCCCACTTAGCTCACCATTAAGAGGAATCTGTGGAAAAAATGTGGGTTCTGAGGTGTGGAATTTTCTTTCTTAAATAGTAAACACCTCCCAGGTTATTAAGTGATAGGGAAGATTGAAAATGTCACTCAGAGGAGCTCTAGTGCTTCTGCTGAAGGCAATGACAAAGCTTTAATTAACTGGAAATCACCCAGTGATCCGAAAGTGGGAGTGCTGTGTCATTCCCAGAGGTAGATGGACATAGAAGTTTTATGGAATGGAGGCAATGGTGAGTGTTTTTGTATAAAATTGTGATTTTGGTTTGTAATAATCATTTTTGCAACCAGAATTCTGCCTGCAGTGAGAGTTCCAGGCTCAGGCTCTTTTTAAGAGAAGGGATGGGGAAAATTCTAACTGTGCTGATCTCTGTAGCACTGAAAATCAGCCATGAAATGGGATGAAGGTCTAGACAAAAAATATGCTGAAAGATAAAAAAGAAGCATTTTTCTTTTTCTGCAGTTATTACTCTTAATTGAATTAATTAGAAAAATAATTTAAATATATTTGCTTAAGGTCATGGAAAATGAGGCATGGTTAAGGTTATTTAATGACTGATGTAACTTCTGCTAACAGTACCTATAAAATTTATATCTCTGTAAGTAGTGGGTGAGAAAAATTTAATATTTCAGAAGTATCTCTTTGGATGTGTAATCCCAGCTGGTTCTCACAGTCCTGAATAAGTTCCTTCGAATTACTCTCTAAACAATCCCTTTTAAATGATCAGTCACATCTTTTGTTGCTTTTTCTGGGCTGAAACCTTAATTTTGTCACATGTGAGACGATAAAATCAGATCAGTGTTCAGACACAGCTGAAATGGAGCTGTTTTGTGAGAAGTGGTGCTGCATGGGCGGTGCTGGAGAGAGGCTGAGGAGGTGATTAAACATCCTGCAAGGAGGAATTTCATTTGGGAGACTGAGAGGTGTGGTGAGAGGTCCTGGCTGCCTACACGCTTTTACCACGTCTCGCTCTAACTGAGGACGTGTAAATACTTTATAAATTAAAGAAATGAACCCCAGCGCTCCCACACTGGGCACCACCTACACTTTTCACACATTTTTCTATTAATAGTGGATAAAACATTAACCCCTGCAACCAGGGCATATATTAAAATGGAACAGAGTTGGAAATATCAGGAGCTGGTGCTCTTTTCCAGGCAAATATATGGATTGGGAAGGAATAGATGGATAATTTGCAATACAACGATGATTTAAGACAATAATAATTTCCTGGCTAGCTCCAGATCCCTGAAAGGAATGCCAGGGTTTTTAAAAAAGTGATACATGTAGTGACCAAATTCAGTAAATCCCAAAAGGCAGAGCCCACAGCCTCGAAGTGTCCTCAAGCTGTCAGGGAGGGAATTTTTCATTGTTCACTTTTGTGTAGCAGACCCTGTGCAGGAATTAAACCTCATTTTTGTTCCTGCTTCTCCCCAAACCACCCCAAAACCATCACTAAACCCTCCCTAGCCCAGCACTGCTTACAGCATGCCTGGAAGCCTTAGTGCATCTCACCTGCAATCCAATTAAAAGCCTCTCAAACCTTTGCACCCGCACTAATTGTAGATTCACATCACTGCTCTGCAGTCATTAAGTCCATGAGTTAAAGTTTTGATGAGTGCAGCTAATCTGGTTTATCAACAAAGTGCTGCAAGGTTCCCGTGCTAAACCAGGATAATCAGAGCCCACGCTCCAGCGTTTCAGCAGGGGTCAGGCAGGAATTATCCTGTCTCACCAAGCATCTCAAAGTGCTTAATTATGTTTGTTCATCAAACTTGGGCCTAAAACAACCCAAATCTGAGGAAAAAAAGCTTTGGAACTTTCAACGGTGAGTAACTCACTGGGCTGAGGTGTTGATTTATATCAGAAAGTTCTGCGAGAGTTTTATTCTTCAGCAAAACCCAAGGTGCTGGGCTTGTGTTTTCAAAGTGCAGCAGACAAAATTCCATCTCCCTGCTGCTACAAAAGTTGGGAGGCCGCTGCTGCTGGACCTAGATTTCTGTGGATATCTGTGGGCACGGATGCACAATTCCCCAAGAGACACACGATGTGGTCTCCCACCTCAGAGTCGGGGTTGTTGAACACCAACCCTGTGCACACCAGTGCCAAATTCCTGCTGTAGATCCCAAAGCTGCAGCATCCAGTCTAAAACTGTATATTTGACTTGAAATCTTATCTTTTAAGTTTCTTTATGCTTATCCAGCAGCAATGGAAAACCCACTTAGAGCTGTGGATGAGGATAAATAAAAACAGAGCGTGGAGAAAGAGACAAATACTCATAATTCAGCCAGGAACTTTTTTTTTCCCTGATGGATTCTTGCTCCCAATCCACCCAGAGTAAATCAGCACACCTGTGGCATGGGGAACAGATGGAGCAGGCATGGCAGACACCTCCAGCTGCACAGATCTGTTACACAGGTGCTGGGTTTAGGCTCTGCCTGGCCAAGGGCACCGGGGCTTTGGCAAACCCCCAGAATTCCGGGGGCTGGAAGAGAAAAGACAGGGAGAAAGGAGTCAGCTGGCAGAGCAGCCCCCAAGCCTGAGCCAAACCTGCCCATCTCATTCATCACCCCGTGCTCTGAATCACTGACAAATTCCTAAACTTATTTGGCAGTTCAGGGGGAGGAATTTTTGGCTGGAGTTGTTGGAACTGAGACATTGGGATATCTAGCATCTTTGTGGATGGTGTTAAACCCTCCCACTGTTGATCATTCTGGGGCAGATGTGCTCGTGTGGGGTCTTTCTTTTTTATTCCTTCCACCCTTGTTTTTTTGGGGTTTTTTACATTTTTTTTTTTTTTATCGCTCCCATTTTCCCCCATGTTTGTTCCCCCGCCTTGGTTGTGGGTTTTTTCCCATTTCTCCTCTTTGATTCCTTCCTTCCTTCCTTCCTTCCTTCCTTCCTTCCTTCTCTTT